>JASSUY010040122.1:0-30297 GCA_032466535.1 Forpus xanthops | reverse complement strand
TTTTGATTCTCCTTCCCATTTCCCTGGGACTGGGGAAGAAAGAGGGGGGAGTGAGCAGAACTGTTTGAGGGGCCTCATTACTTTATCAAGATATTAGACACCTTGTTCAATAATTGTAGGCTATAATACCATAATAGTTTTAAACAGACTTTGAGTTTCCTTATATCCAGTCTATTCATACCACTAAGTCAGTTATCTCAAAATTAATTTTACTTTCCTATTCATAGCTACCAAGTTAAACTGAACAATATCATATTTGCCTTAGAAAACCCCGGACCATAGAAAGTACCCTGCATCCCCTTGACTGATTTATTTCAATTACTAATGTTTGTTTTTCTGTGTTTTTCAGTTACTAATGTTTATTTTTCTGCTTTCATTATTATAGAATTGGTTACAAGGGAACTCAGCAGCTGTGTGTCTCCTGTCCTACAATACTGTGATGAAACAAATCGTTTTCCCTCCAGATCAGTAAAATGCCTAGTCCCACTCATATACATTACCTCCCTTCTGCTCATATGCCTTTCTGATTTTACCATTCTTACAGATTTCTTAAGTATCTGCAGCATGACCAAGTGCAAGTAGATCGTCGCTCTCCAAGTGAGTCAATCCTTCTGTCTTACAGTTTGCCTATTGATATAACATCTGCTATATAGAACAGTTATATCCTATATTTAGTAGGTTTAAACCACCATGACATAGAAGTCTCTTGATTTCAACTGCAGGAAGCTGAGGAGTCAAATTCCATTTCTGTGCATGAGTAAGAATGCACAGAATTACTTCCTTATATTCTTCCTGTTAAAGAATTTCAGATCATCTGAGATGAACCTCAAGTTTCTGAACTTGATCAACCAAAGTTGTTTAGGATGGTGCAAACTGAAAGAAAAGGGCAAGCAGCAGGGTTCCAAGGGTCCAATCAAATCCAATGGTCAAGCAGCATGGGATTACTTTTTCCTGCATTTATAATTATTTTTTGAAAAGGATTTACTGGTTTTGGAAACATACCTTATCTTAGCATTTAGCGCATGCTTTTTCTCAGAGATTACTCTTTGCTTTCAAGTTGATTTTATTTGTAATTTCTAAATAGCCAAGACCACAAACAGAAGATGCCCTTGCACAAGAACTAGTTTTAAAATCAGGTTAAAGACAAAACAATAATAAGAATTGTAATGACAGAAAACTTTTAGTTCAAAATCTTTCACATTTTGTGCACCATGAGCTTTCTTAATTGCTCTTATTTACTTGTGGGCACACAGTACACAAGTCACTTGTGCTAATGATTAGAATTCAGATTATAGAGATCAGAACAAACATCCATCCTCATTAGTCCAACACTGTTCACACAGAGAGGGTCAATTTTGGGAGCAAAGTTAAAAAACTTTATTGTGCTCTTAGGCAAACACTGGGCAATGAAGCTGGTTCTTGGAGATCTCCTTTCCTCTCTTACAATTGAAAAACACCATCTTTTCATGACAGTTAAAAATTAGAGGTATTGAGTCAGGCGGTGTTACAGACTATCATGCATAGCTTTCGAAAGTATAGTTAAGTCTTGATCTTTTTGCTTAAGACTGGGAAATTCCTGTTTTTCTTGTGCTGATACTTACCTCATCCCTACCATTTTTGTGCTGACATTGTTTAAAGCTGTCCTACTAATGATTTACAACAGCGTTATGAAGGGAAGAATTAGGTTTCTCATTTCAGAGACATTTCTCACCTCTTCACAAAATAAAATCGTCATGCGTGCAGTAGCATATAATTTTGATTAATTTAATAAAATAATCAAGATCTTCTTTATCTGGTATAGCTGCTTTGGAGTCAATAAAAGTAGATCTAAATTTGATGTCAATTGCTCTAACTCCCCTTTCAGCAATAGAGCTCTCCTCATTTATAGCAGCTGAGCATTTAGCCCAGTGTTCTGGCACAAATAAATACTATTATTTTGTACCTACTTTTATTTTTAGGTTGTTGTTCAATCTCTTATAGGTTGCTCCAAACTTTCTACCTATTTAATCTGTCTGCTTTGCTTGCTGTGAGTCTGTTCCTCAAAAAATGTCTAAGGCAGGGCAGCAGCCCACACATAAGCACAAGCGAGACAGAAGGAGAAGGAGTGAAAACAAGAAGTCAGTGGAGCAGTGCCAAGTTTCACGAGTTGAGGATCTGCTCAGAAACATTTTCCGTGCTTCTTTCAGTCTTGCTAATGCTGGTGTGTAGCTTGAGTCTCTGGTTTGAGTCCTTTGGGAAATACACTAGCAATAAGAATAGAAAAGCAATTTAGGTGGCATCTTTGATCATCATTGCTGTCAATCAACTCAGGGCTTGGCATTAACATATGCTCTTCAGAGGAAAAACTAATCTACTCCATTTGGTAACATATTAGACTCATTAATATTACAAAAATGAGGCTGGAAAACTGAACTTTTTGTTAGAAGCCTGAAGAAAAGAGGGTGAAAATGTATCTAGCTTTTTTTTTTTTTTTTTTTTTTTTTTTTTTTTTTTTTTTTTTTTTTATTATTATTAGTAAACTGCAATTCAATGAAACAAGGCATTACTCATGGGAAAATATTTTTAAACTGTGTTTTTCATTTCAGCTTCCAGGAATACGTCTAATGTTAGTGAAATCCTGTAAGTTGATTTTTAAAATTGAAATCTCATTTCCAGTTTCAAGGGCTGATTTATTTATAATTTTAAGCTAATTATAGTAAGAAGAGAAAACAATCAAACACTATGATAGACTGATGCAAACTTTGCTTTTAGCTCATTGGGTTTTTTAGACATTTTCAAGGCTTTAATTGTTTTCAACCAGACTCAGGCTGTGAAATTTTCTTAAAAATCTCAATTTTCCTCCAGGAATGGAAGAAATATATGCTATCCAGTTTTAATCGGTCCCTTTAATTTTTTAATGGCTGAAAATTAATCTTTATAGGCAAGTTACCAAGATAACAGAGGTTATAGACAACAGAAAGAGAAATAAATTATTTTGCAAATATTTTTTTCTGCAATAGTATTTTTTTTTTTTAAATCATGATAGATATCTATTGCATGAAACGCTAAACATTTTTCTAAAATGCAATTTTCTTCTGATCACATTTGCACTGAAATATGACTTAGCTCAACCGTATATAATGTTCATGTAACATATATTCATATATAACATGTACTCATGTATTTATTGCTTCATTAATAAATCTGCCAGAAAGGCAGTACTGGGTTTAGCTGAGATTCTCTTTTAGTTGTAGGTTCTACATGAACCCTACTGCTGTGAAAAATCATATGAGGTTAATCAGAATATTTATTCAGTATCTGTTTTGTTATATGGGTGTTTATTTTCTCTGTTTCTGACTGTATCATTATCACTTTATTTTCACTATTGAATGGAAATTATCAAAACAGATTATATTTTAAGAATACTTTTTCTCCTAAAAATTTTAAGGGAAAAAAATCCTTATGACGAGAGAACTGGTCAAAATGAATTTGAAATTCTGTACTGAAAAAGAGACATTTCACACAAACCCAAAAATTACCACCAGTTTACCCATCTCCAATGTTTAGGTAATTATGAGTTGATCTTTTTAGAGAAACAAACAAAGGCATAAATGATCCAAGTCCCTAGAAGTTTAGCTTAATAGCTTGTGGCTGGGAAAACTGTTTTAGTCAGAGTCAGTAATCATCTGAACAAATTATTGAGCGAATGCACTGCAATGTGCAATCTTGAAAGCAAGATGGTACACTGCTCTGAGAGGTATGCTGTAGGTAGAGAGAAATGTGGGAAGCATGGTGGGCTCCGCTCTGCAGGAAATTCAACAGGGCAGTCAAAGCAGTCTCTTCTGGGTTTAATTCTGACAAACTGCAAGTCACACTTGATTCCCCCCAAAGGACAATTCTTGTATCTCACAGTTAGAGACTTGTGTTATATTATTTCCACAGCAGAATAAAATTTAAAGTGTTGCATGACACGTACTAAACAGAATGTGTTAAGATGTCTGTCTAAGTTACCCAGAAAAAAATCTGGAGTAACTCAAGAATTTGGCTCATTGATTTTAGACTTTACACTTCGCAAAATGTAAAGGCAAGTGTAACTGAAGAAGTATCAAAGTCACTTGGAGTTAATCTGTTTTAGGTAAACTGATACAATGTTGTTAAATCATGTTTATAAAAAAACCACAAAGGGCTCAAGAGAATTGGTAGAGAGAGCTTAAAAACATGCTTTTTTTTTTTTTTTTTTTTTTAATTAGTCAGAAGAAGAGCTGTCCTTTCTAAATATTCTGTTAGTTCCAACTGCCTAGTTTAGTGCCTACTGACGTGATGCAGAGATTTGGCAGAGCATAAGTATTTTTTAAAGCTTACTCATTAACACCTTGGGCACATCCATCACCATGATTGACATCAGAAGACAAAGCATTTTTTTTTTTTAATAGGACACAACATGTACAAAAGGTTTTCTGTGGGCTAATGTGGCACACCTGATAGATGCATGAGTCATTTGACACAATGGGTAGTATTCATGAACACTCTTATCACCTTGCAATCGACTTAGTGCAGCATTCCTCCTTATTTTCTGAATATTTCTATCTTCAAAATAAAAGGAATTTAGGAATAACTGGGCAGGATTTAAAGAAAAGTAATTCATATGCTCCATCCCCAAGATGCTACTAATGATGTTCATGACATTATCTGAAATGTTATTAGGAAAATAATAATGACTTCCTGAGCTGTGTCTAAGAGAAAGACTTCATGTGTTTCATGCCATGCACTTTGTATTATTGCACCAAATGAATCCAGTAAAGACTAATTGGCATGAGTGAGTAACATAGCGATGCAATAAAGATAACTTGTCACCTTTTGCTCGTCTGCACAATATTGTCTCTAAATGGTAATAGGATTCATTATATCCTGCTGTATTTCATGGAGATTCAGCAGACAGAATATACAAAAGTGAGAATCACAGTGGGTTTTAAAGTGACACTACCTTTACAAGGGAGGAAAACCAACAAAGTACTCCAAAGAAAATATATCCTGGTTGAAAAACAAGTCTATGAGAAATAGGCACTATTAATGTGAAAACTTTCAAAAATTTAATTTTTTTTTTTTTTTAATAATCTGGAAGTATTTTGCCAAATATTTCAGATGATTACTCTGCCTGTCTATAATTAACAATGGTGTCTGTATTCTGTGGCTTGTGAACTCAGACTGTGCAAGACAGCGTGATCCACACTCATCTTCATCATGTGCATCAAAACCTCCTTTTCACCTTCTTCCATCATGTGCTTTGTGGAATTCTTTCCATGGCCCTGGAATCTCATCCTCATGAATCTTGATACAAACAGTGGCATGTTTTCTTTTACTTTGTAGATTAAGCAACTACTTTCTGCATTGGTTGCAAACACATTTGCTTTTAATAACCTAAGTATTAGGCATGGGTAGCCACAGTTTATTTTGAAGGACTGAGCTATTTTCTGCCATGGCTGATGAAAATCTACCTGGACAATCAATATATGCCTACCCAGACTGCTCATTTATACTTGCAGCAGTTGAGGAATGAGAATTAAGGGCTTATCCAAAAGACTGAAGACCAGAGGACACTGTAAATTATTTAGCTATCAGTCTTGAAAAATACTGCACTGTTGCTTGATGTTTGCTTTGTTCCCAGAATGTTTGTGAACTGGGATATTGATGAATTGTTTGTCAATCTGCAAAATCAGATAGGTGATGTGACCCCAAAGTCCAAGAAAGCTATGGGAAATAGCAATAGCATCTGTTGTTACATAAAAATAGCCACAATAATAATAATAAAAAAAATAATACACATGTGTAGAATTACATAAAAATAGTGCTTTATTTAGCATAGTTTTCTAGCAGTCAAAGTCAAAACTGCAGAACAGCACTAAAATAGGTAGATATATAAAATAACTGAAGCAGCAGAGAAAGTGGCAGACCACATCAAACCGCATGAATGGTTACCATACTTAAATCTTTATCTGCCCTCTCGTCCTTTTTTTCCTTTTCTAAATCTCTGTGTAGGTGCAAAACAATCCAGGCATGGAGAGAGGGATGACTGCCTAGATCTGTAAAATTTCTGAGCTGTTGGATTCCTAGTTCTATCACCTGTACCATCTACAGACTCTAATAGCTTTCCAGAAAAGTTTGAGGAATAAGTCATATGAAGAAGTCTTAATACCTCATGTGGTAGGCATGGAAGGCTTAACAAGATGAAAGGAATATGAACTTTGTATCCAGGTCATCAGTGCAGCGATGATGAGAATCAGCACAAATTCTCTTGTTTCTGCAAAAAAAAAAAAAAAAAAAAAAGGCCTTTGGAATTCAGATTTGCTTGCTAGCATTACCAAAATTGAAAAAAAAAATAATTAAAGAATCAGTATTTATTTCCATGGCACCTCTTTATACTGCAGCTCTCTAGGTTTTGCTCTTCCCCTCTCCCTTACTTCCATGAAAGCAAGTTTCTCTGTATCAGCTCTTCTCAGTCACAGTGGCACTGGGTGTCCCACGCTTCTCCTCAGTGTTTCAGGCTGAAGCTGTAGTGCTCTTTTTTTAGCCCTGAGTTGCTGGACAGCTGGTATCTTCTAGATGTCTGTAACAGGAAGTAAACAAGGTCCATGCGATATTTCTATTTCTTGGTGTTTCATAAACATATGTGCAGGAGCTTTTTAGAAGCCTGGGAGCTATCCAAACAAATTAAAGGACCTTCTCAGTGATATAGATTGCATATCAAAATCTCACCTAGAGCTAATCTGAAAAATTAGCATCCTTACTACATGTAAGTCTACTGAAGGAGGTAAATGGGTTCTCTCACAGCTCATACTGAGATTCCAGAGCTTGGTAGGGTACTAGCGCAGACTCTGTCACCACATATACTATGTTCTCCTTGTGTCTGTTTCAAGGATCCAGTTCTTGTCTGGTTACTTAAATGATGCCCATGCCCTTTAAAAAAAAAAAAAAAAGCAAAAGAAGAGATCTCAAGGCATTTCAAAAGGGATCAATCCCTAAAAGCTGAAAGCCTGAATTATTCTATGTAAGATTGTTGGCTCATCCATATGTCCTTCTAGCAAGATGCTACTAACCACAAGGCACTGTCCTGTAGGCTGCTAAAGGCAGCAGCATTGGTATTTGGAACACGGTGCTTCTCAGCTTGCTTCAAATCATATTCACTGTGCTTTTGTTGAAAGCTTCACAAAGATGTGGGATAACCTTTTTCAGAGATTGATGTGTGGGAAAGAATGGAGTAAGAGGGATCAGCTGCATCTGAGTGTGATTCGGTTAGAGGTGGAAAAGCTAGGGCTTGGACTTTTTAGCAGCGAAACCAGGCCTTTAAAGCCTCATGTTGTTTTTGGCAGGCATTCTCCTTCTTCCCATCTTATTTACACTGTCTGTTCACGTCGGCTTCTCTTTGCAGCCTGTTATTTGCAGAGCAGAGCTTCTTTGCACTTCCCTCTGCCAGCCTCCAGCTGATCATGAGCCACAGAACAGTCACCCAGAAACCTGTCACCACTGGAATGGTGCACCAGAATGGGGGATACAGAATTGGACTGCAAACCCTGTACGACAGGTTGTGGAAGAGGCTGACTCAGCCCCTTGCTCAAAAGGCCATTATAGCATTTAGTTGCTGATCTACTTGCCATGTGTGATTGCACATTGCTGTTAAAATGGCATATTGGCCCTAATCCTGAAAAGCTTTCAGACATATATGCATTTGGTGAAATAAAGGACTATAGGGAGATGCCTACATTTCCTATAAAGACATCATATTGGTAAAAAAGGATAGGTGCAGTGATCTCCAAGTATTTTGTGATATAAAAGCGTGGGCAAGGACACAAATGCACACATATGTGATTTGCACGTATATATGTATATATAGTACATCCCTGTAACTGAATGACATTACTGTGGGGAAAATAAGGCCCACAAATAGCATAGTCAACAAATTTAGCTTGCTATTTTTGTGTCTTTCATTCGTGAACTGCCAAGGAGTAGATTGCTATATCCTCCAGTTTATCTTTGAAAATAATCTACAAATAACTTGTCTCTGTTTGACAGGGTGCCTTACATGACCACCTCTCTATTGATCCACTGCGAATGTAAGTTTGTTCTAGTCTTTAAACTAGTGAAACTAGTTCTTTAGTTCAGCTTGTAGCAGCTTGTGCTATCAACTCTCAGAATTCATTAAGCATTGGAGACACTGTGCAAAAACCTTAAGAATATAAGAATTTTTATTCTGCATCTAACTGTGTGACACTGAATTTCTTACAATAACATACACTGCACACTGCCTAGTCCTCAGAAACACATAAGGAGGAAGATTGGGAGCCCTATCCTCACAGCCTGATGAACCCTACTGTGCTGCTCTTGCAGTCTTTGCTGTTAATGTGAATCAAGCATGCCAGTGATAGACTTGCACAACTACCATATCTAAACTACGTAAGTATAAATGAATTACATACATGTCTGTCTACTGTGCATTTATGTATATTTTTTTATATATACATATGTAGATTTACTGGTGACAATATTTTACTAGCTTATCAGTTCTTTCCTTCAGCTAGTCCAAAGCCTATATACTAATGGCATCTTGCACATACTGTCTCACTCTGCCACTATGTTCAAAATATTTCAGAAAAAAAGAGGGAATTTCCAAGGAAGGGATTTCCTTGAGAAAGCTTCTTTTTTAATTGATAAGTCTGATTAGTCCTGATTTTTGGTTAGGCAAAGCACTGTTTCCTGGTGAAGAGGGACTGAAGGGGGTTTTACCTCATTAATGCCTTAACACCAGCTGATGTAGAATGTACTTTACAGGCCATGTTTTCTTTTTTTTCAGTCCTATGATTGTACAGCTGGTACACTGTAGGCTGTCTGCCTTCCCACGCTGGGTCCAGTTTGTCCATCTTGTTAGCAGTTATGCACTTCTCAGTGCTTGCTGTCTGAGGAGCTTAACAAATCTGTCTCTGAGACAGTAGGCGCTCCTGGTGCTCAGGGGTTAGTAATTTCAAATATGCCAGGATTCATTGCCTAGGGAACAGGCAGGGAAGTTCTGAGTCAAATATTTTTTTCTCTTAGCTTCCACGTGAACCCTTCAATGCTTTATCAAAACCTCCAGATCCCTATGTTTTATCATCTCCTCAAAGACAACCAACACTTCTTTTCCTGCTGACTGATCTTGAATGAACATGGCTATTGGGCAGCAAAAGAACTGCTCTGGCAAGTCACTGAATAGCTCTTTGTGCGGGTCATTAGTAGGCTGGGTACCTCTTGAGGAACTGGAAAACCTATCAGCCTGCCAAAGGCACTGTCAGTTCAGATAAGCAGGTAGCATGATTTTTCCTGGTTTTCTGTCAAGCGGGGGTTTAACAATGTTTTTTAAAGAAAACGATGCTTTGAGGACACAAAAAGCAAGAATATGTGGTGCTTGTGTGAACCTAATTCTTTCCCACCAACCAGAAGCCTAGCCCCTGATACTGAGGATGAGCAAGGGCTTAGTGCCTGTCTCTCCTTGTCTGCTTCTTTGGTGCTTTAATGAAACTGGTCTTGTGGCCACCCTCACCTACAAGAACTATATGCCCTGAAGTAAGGGTGGGCCTGGGGCATTCTTTGTAGCATCAGGACTGTAAATAGAAGTTACACAAGACATGACAAGCTTCTGCTTTTTCCTTAGTCATGTCTACTCTGCTTGCATATGAGCGTTGAGGTACTCAAAACCAGGTTCACTGTCAGGAATCCACATCTTTTGAATTCACAAGCTACAAAGAAGCCTAAGGTGAGAGAATCAGCAAAGATTGCACCTTTAAGATGTATCGTACACAGCAAAAGTGAACTTATTGTGTTGCCCTTATACCCAAGCAACTGCCTTAGCATTCAAGCTGTGACCCTTGTCTGTGTTCCAGGTCTGTATATCCTTGCTGATCCACTACAAAATCATAGTCATGAGATGATTAATTGTTAGTAATTAATCCTAATTTTAGCTACATATTTTTTTTGAGCTTTAAAAGAATAAAATGCTCTGTGCTTTTGTTTTTTCTTTCCTTTTTTCCCCCCTTCCTAAACAGACATTACCATTGATATTAAATAAAATTTAGTTTGAAAATTAAGGTACACATTGCCAGATAAAAATTATAAGCAGCTTTTCTAATTCAGACTTTATTGGAGTAAAGCACCTCTTCTCTCTAAGGTAGAAAAGATATACACAAAACTACCTTTGTTAGAAAGATACTGGCTACGGACAGACAGTGTTGTATAAGAAGAACATTTTACCATCAGAGGTGAAGGAAACTGGTGTTTTTCATGTGTTTGTGCTTTATGTCTCAGCATCCTTTAGCTTCACATACATAAAATTAAAAATCTTGCATTTTCTCAGGCCAGAATAACAATATGTATCCATAAAACTGCAACATAGCTATAAATAAATAAATAACAAACAACCCAAAATGTAATGGGTTTAACCAGAAATGGAGGAAGAAACAGCAGGAACTTTAAAATTATGCATCATGAATACATTTTACATTTACATTTGCTTAGCATTTAAAGTTCCACAAAGAGGTTTCTCACTCCGCTCCCCCAGTGCCAGTTCTCCGGTTCAGCTCTACAGCACCTATCGCGGGGAGAGCGGTACTTGCTCCCCGCGGCGCTCACTGGCAGTTTCCCAAATAGCCACGAGATGGCGCTGTGACCCCTCTTACTGCGCCCAGCCGCGGGTCCCCAGCCCTGGCCTCGGCCTGGATCCTCCGGGCAACCCCCTCCGGCACTTCGAAAAAATCCGGCACCTGGAGCGAAACAAGATAAAAAAATACAGTTTATTTTCGTTGGATGAATGATATTTTGTGACTGCTTAGCTGAGGTTGTGCGACAGATCCTTGGTGCAAGGCGGAGGGGGAGGATGCAGGGGGTGTGTGTGCTCTGTGACCCCCCCGCCGTGCGGAGCGCCGCAGCCACCCGGCGCAGATGGCTGAGTGCTCCGGTGTCCCCAGCGCTGGAGCGGGAGGCAGTGCCACCCGCGGGCGCGTACGCCTTTCCTTCCACGGTAAACCCAAGAGCCGAAACAGGAGTCAAAGGGACTGCGGGGCTGCGTGGATGCAGCAGTGGTGGGCTCCGTGCTCGGCGGCCTCCCTGCCAGGCCCCGTGGTTCACCCGCAGCGCCGCAAACGTGATATTTGTCTGAGAGCGAATGCTCTGCCGTGTCGCGTGCAGATAAATCCTCAGTGAAAACAATCTGGTAATCGTCCGTGGGGACCGAGGTGTTGAGCTCGGGTCCTAGAGTAGCATTCCTCTATCGGGAAATTTAACCTTCAAGGGGCATTTCCTCACCTTGTGCTCTCGCATAGATTCTGCCTTTTGTCTGCCTTATCTGTTGTAGCAAATCGATACTGTTCAGGGCAGGGGCTGGCTGCTGATTAGTACATTTGCACAATGTTTACACAGCACCCGGCGCACATGCTGCTTTTACATAAAATATTAAGTATTAGTGATAAGTAGGACCATTGGGCAAAACTACGTTAAAATCACTAGTTTTATGTGTTTGTCATGATGGTGGCTGTTGGCTAATTGCATTCTTTGAACGTGAAACTTGTGGGCCACGTATTTAGTCATTTCACTTGGCGCTTTCAGCTCTGTTCTAAATGGACTATATCTACAAGCAACCTGTTTACCCGTGCTCTGGAAGCGGGGTGAGTGCTTATCTAATGTTTCAGTATCTGAATTCAGACAGAGAAATATCTCACTGAAGGGTTAATATGCTGGTGTACATGAAAGTCACGTCAAGGGTGAATGGAGGGAAAAGCGATTGTTATTAAGAAAACACATTCTGTGTCCTCATATTTCCAGATCTTGGATTTTTAGAGGATGTGACTTTCCAGAATGAGATTAAAGTAGTTGTCTGTGGAGCTGCTTGGAGAATAAATCCACTGCTTTTCATATGAACCTTTTTAGTATACTGAGATATGGATGAGACATTTTGTTCTTTCCTAGTTAAGGAGGCTGTACAAGTTTGGGAAATATTGATTGAAAAAAGACATTTCACTCACATGTTTTATCTCTTATTTTTTTTTCTTTTTTTTTTTTTTTTTTTTTCTCATTTGTTCTAGAGGTATTGGAATTATGAATTAACCAGCAGCTAATTCATTTGCTTTAAGTCCAAATCATTTATTCTGAATAAACATTCTTGCCCTGGTTGTGTGTGTGTGTATACTCCTACATATCCACACATGTAATTTTTACAATCTAACTAGCAGAAGAGGCTAAAGAACTTAAACAAACGTGTGCGAGTGGGAGGCATCAATTACTAGATGAAGCAGTTGAGTCCAGAGCACAAATCATTGTGTAGGTACGTCCATTTTTATATGAGTTGGATGACACACTGAGCCTGGCTGGTGGAAAATGTTTTAAAGTAATTTATTTTCTCTCTTTAAATGATAAACATTTATTTCAAAGTTCTGCTTCTAGTGAGAGGTCTGTTCTACTCTAGGTTCACCACTGGTGAGACTGAATGTTGGTTGTTGTTGAGCTGTCAGCAGAGTAGACTTGGTAGACCTGGTTTTGTTTCAGATATTTACAAAAGGTTTTTTAATGTGTTTTTTTTTTTTTTTTTATGCGTGCATTACAGAAATTGTACAGAAATACACAGAAATATAGGGAAATTTTTCAGTGGGAAGACCTTAATAAAAACCATGCCACAACAGGAAAAGGTATTTTTGTTTCTGTTTACATTAATATCTGTAATTGCTGGAACAAGATTTCCTGAATTCAGCAGTCACAAATTCCAAAGGCTTGAGCCAAGTCTAAATCTGTACCCTGACTCGTGGGACAGAGATAAAATGATTCCTTGATTTTTCCCTGAGCCATGGAGAGGAGTAAAGTTGACAGGAGATAATTTGCAGAGGTGGCAAGAAGCCTGCTCTCTCCTGCCCCAGAGATGGCGTTATCAACAGTAATCAGATCCCATCAGGTGTGTGAAGAAGCTGCACCTGTCTGCTGAATTGAAGTTAGAATGTTCTCAGGAAAAGGCAGATTTTGTTCAGATTCTGTACTTGTGCAGTCACAGTCATTGCTGATTAGTTTCTCATTCTCTTCTCATTCATCCTAAGCTTCTGTCAGGGGCCCTGGAGCAATGCCAGTGAACTGGCCACCTAAGCTGGTATGTGTGCATGTGCCAGTTAGCTACCCCTCCTGCCTTGGGCCCTAAAGCAGGAGCTGCAGCTGGAGGGCCTCTCCCTGCATCACTTTTGATGTTGCAGTAGGATGAGAGTCAGTCTCCAGCTGCCTTCATCAGAAGCAGCTTTCAGTCTTCCTTGCAACAGCAGAAAACAAAATATGTTGCCCCCCTTCTCACTTTCCTGTGTGCCCCCTGGTTCACTGTCACACCTTTGCCACAAGAAGCCAGGCTTTGTCTGCAAGGGAAGAGAGTGGAGTAGGGCCAGGCCATGCACTGGTGCTCTCAACCAAACCTGTGCTGCAGCTGCTGCCCCAGAAGCAAGTGATTGCACCTACTGCTGGGAAGGGTCTTCCCTCTGGGGCAAAGGAGATGATGAACTGAATGCATTTAATTCAGTGCATCTATACCATGTTTGGAGCATGCTTGTTGCATGTCAGCGCTGGAAGTCTTTACCAAAACCAAAAGAAATTTGAGCATAAGCCTAGACATCTATTGAGAGACTTAAACTGTTGTTCTGAATACTAATTCAGTCCTCAATAGTGAAGATCAAGCCTTTGCGTAACAACTGAACTTCTATTTATTTATAATCATTAGTTTTCTTAGATTTAATGTAAAACTCATTGTCTCAAAAAAAGAAGCT
The DNA here is from genome assembly GCA_032466535.1 of Forpus xanthops. Taxonomy (NCBI): domain Eukaryota; kingdom Metazoa; phylum Chordata; class Aves; order Psittaciformes; family Psittacidae; genus Forpus; species Forpus xanthops. Next base: position 16,510 of record JASSUY010040122.1, on the reverse strand, counting down.
TTTTCTGGGTTTCTGAGTACTAATTTTAAACAGCACTTCAATATCTGACAAGGGGAGAGCTTGATGTTAATTATTTTTTGATATGAGCATAATCATGTACGAAATTTTCTTTCATGTAAAAACAGCCTTCTATGTGAGTTTGTGTTTCTGAAATGTGAACCTGAGCAAGGAACAAAATAAACCTTTGCAATCATCAGAGTTATTATAATCTGATTGTCATAGAACAAAGTACCTTGTCATTTCTCACTATGTGGCTCTTCCAAGTAACTGTTGCTTTGCATCATTTACTCTGTTGTACTTCATTGATTATATTACTTCAAAATTGTTATTTATCCAGCCTAACAGTTGTTCCAAGAAGAAAAGGTAAATATTATGGGCTAAACTCTGGTTTAGATTCTGATAAACAAAGCCCTCAGATTTGTAAGCCTGAGCTCAAACATTTGTGACATTGATGACCCTTGGAAAAAAAGAGAAATGGATTCTGGATCAAGCAAGAGGAATAAACTTGGACTTGAGGGAGTTTTTATTCTTACTAAGCTACCACTTAAAACATCCAGATCGGGAAGAAATTTAATGAACTGGATTTGCTCCCTCAGCTGGAATAGTTTTGGCACATACATCAGAAGAGCTGTTTATCTACGAGGGAGCTAATCAATGGTTTGAGATTATGCACATCTGTCAGCTAAATCAAAGACCCAAAGGCGAAACCCATCATTCAGAGGCAACATGTGGATCCATGAATTTTATGGATGACAGTGTCTAGACACTGATAAGGAGTTTTCTTACATACAATGCTTTAAAACCATATAGAATTGTTCTCATTTTAGTAATAGCTTTCAGAAAATTACTGTTAGAAAGATGGAAGAAATGTTTTATGCCAATGACCTTAAAATTGTAGTCCAGAGATCTAGTTGTGTTTTCAAGTCATTTATGCCATGGAAGTAATGAGTACCTCTTTTCAGATAAAAAAGACACATTATCCAGGAAGAAGACACTTTTCTTTATGAGAAAAGAAAGTCATTGATTTGCAAAAACTGTAGACATGCTATTCTTTGGTAAATACAATGCTTAGTTTTGCTGCATTGTTACTCTTTGTGTATTTTCTAGCTTCAAAAGTGTTAACAGGATGAATAAGACAGGAGAAGCAAGATCTATTTATATGAGTACGTACATTCCATTCAGGCAGTATGGGCATAGTTTGTTTTTATTATTTAGGTACATGCTTTTGATTTCAAAATTATGAAACATTACAGACAATTATAAGCCTGCAAGTAATTTACAGCTATTGCATTTCTGATTAATACATTCCCCAAAATTTGTTTCTGGCACAGATGGTAACATCATAACTTCAGTTCTCATTGCCATCGATTCCTGGCTGTTCCTAGGTGTGTGAAGACGTGACGATTAGCTAAGACAAAACGAGCTGTTCACAACATCTTGTTGAAATTTTGTTGTTATTGATGATAAAAATGGCTTTGGTATAAACTGAAGATTTTCACTGGAAAATGTCTGTTTCTGTCAAGGTTTTTTTTTTTTTTCTTTTTGTCAGCTTTACATGCAGTTATATAACTGATGTTTCCAGGGCTATGTATTTCTTTGTTTTCTTTTGTTTTCATGCTTATTCACATTGAGGATATGAGAATGTCACAAATTCAATAGAGCAGACATTACTGGGGGAATCTTGCAATTTGTGCCTTTCAGATTTTCCATACACATTAGTGTGGTGGTGGATTTCTCTTTTTTTTTTCGTTTTAGTGTCACTTTCAATGGATTTTGGGTCCACAGGAAGCACATTTGTATCATTCTCCATTCTGCTACTAAAAGGACTGTTGTGTTTCATGCCATTTATGATATATTCCTTTCCTTAGTCACTGAGTTTAGTTAAGGAAAGAACATATGAAACTTGGATATTTCCAGTGCTCCTAAAAATTATTTGGAGTTAAGCAGAGTTTTTCTACTTCTGCTTTTCATCATTTTTGTTTTGAATTGGATAAAGAATTGGAGAAGGTAAAACACATAAGAAGACCAAAAGGGATTAAGAGTGGAATAAATCAGAAGTCCAAACATTGGAACTGATGTCAAACCTGTTTTGATTACTTGTAATTCTGCTGATCCCTCTTGCTCAAGGTATTTGCTCCTAACTTTTCCAGTTGTATTAGCCTTTCATTGACTTTGCAGTATTGTCCCTTACACCTTGCCTAATAACTTAATCTGGTGGCTGTTAGTGTGTGTTATACGGTAAACCTACCGTCTGTGTTCCCACTGACCTCATGTTGAAAGGAGAAAGCAGAAGAGCTCTGAAAGGCCTTGTATCTTGGAACATCCTGAATATCAGCCATAACCTTTCCTGACACTTTTGTAACAGTGTGGAAATGACCAGAAAGTCAAGTTCTGTACAACCGATGTATATGGGAGGACTTGAAATTCAAAAGCAACTTTGGCATGCTGACTCAAGTTTTGTGTAAATTCAGTAGCCTAAACCTCTGGCCATTCAACTCAGCATTTTATTATGGCCTTAGCGTCTGGTAGTTACAAGAATTTGCATTCACTGCATCTAATTCAGGGTGCTTCGGCTGCTATTTTCTGAGGTTGTTGTGAACTCTTTTTGCATAAAAATATCGAGCTCCAAAAGGCTTGCTGTGTTCAATAGTTCCATAAAACCTAAAGATTCATAGGAGTGTAACTGATTTTCCCCATCAGCTAACCATTCAAATGTTTTACTGTGTTTTCCGTCGATACTTTTCCCTCGACCACTTTACATGTGTTTTCCTCTTTTGGTTCACTTGGTGGCATAAATTTTCTGTCCTTACCAGCCTCCTTGTCTGAAGTGTCCTTGAGTTCTTCTAATCCGGTGAGTTTCTGTGCAATTTCTTTCCCAGTCTGTTACGGTAGTAGGAACATGACTAGCTGCCATTATTGATTTGGGGTAGTTGCTTCTTTATGTGTCATATGTTCTGTGTGCTGAAATGGGAGCCATTGCAGGTGAGGCAATGATTGAGTGGCTTGAAATGCCTAGCTATCCTGGAGGCAAAGACCCTGTTAGCTGGATAGTAGCTTCTGCTTTCAAATCCATGGGAATGTATCAATACGATTTCTTTGATCTTAGCCCTGGGAATTCTGATGACTCTTTTTAGGTTTCAGAGCTGAATTGAATCTAGATGCAGAAATAACAGCCTCTAAAATTTTCACTAATACACAGTTCAATTTTGCTGGTTCTGTGCTAGCTTTATCAGCTGTCTGGCTTTGATTTAGGCAATTCTAGTTTCAGGGCATTGTCAACATCTGTGTCTTAAATTGCAACAGGGATCTTTTACAGGCAAGAGACTCAAACTCATTATGTCAGAGCAACTCCTGGGCTTTTTTGGACCACAGCGATGATACTGTAAGATACCTCTCACCACAGACATGAAGGGAATGTGGCTACCCCTATAGGGATGAGGGTGGGAATACTGCTGTGGCTATGTAGGTCCTGGCACTCTGCAAGAAAGAATGCTATTGACAAACTATATAGTTATATTCTGGGGGAAAAAAAAAAAGTGATTATCAGTGTGATGGAGTCACTAGCTTTTAGAATTCTGTATTCTGAAAATGAAACCTAGGGCCCCTTTAGGGTATAGGACTCCTAAATCTGCAGCATGTTTTCCTTGGAACAAATCCTCTGTACTTCATTTTGTTATTATTACAGTCATTTGCAATTGCTTGCACATATATTTCAAATGTAATTTGGAAGGGCAACAAAATTTTCATATATATATATATGCTGATATCTACACTGAGCTGTGAATAGTTTGATGCACAACTGATTTTTTTATTCCTTAAATTTCTATTAATTGAAATCAGAAATAAACATCTGAAATAAATTCTGATAAATTTCCCAACATAGGGAATTGTTAGATTTTTTCAATAGTCAAAATACCTCTCAGTTTTTAATTAAGGAACTTTAGGGTGTTCAATTAAAAATATTTTTCCTTTGTTTTTAGTTAGACTAAATGCAAGTTTAAAAGAGAAAAGTATGTCTAACTAAAATACAATAGTTTTACCTGGAGAGTGCTTTTTATGTGGATAGATAACCTGTTCATGCAGACACTGAGGTTTTTATTGTCATTCTATTTGTGACAATGACATTTTTTAAGAATCCCTCAAATGTTCACAGAGCTTATATCTCTGCTACTTATCTCAACAAACACCACTTCACTGTAAAGTACACAGACTGATATGTCAGCACTTCTGCTCTTAACAGAGAAGGTTCACTGACATGTATGTTGGAAATGGTGATCCTGTTGTGCTGCCCTCTGCCACAGTAGAATAGTAGCATGAAAGTTGTGCTGAAAAATATTTCACATGGACAGCATACAGGAGTAACTTATTCAGATAATATGTAGCTTCTGCTCTTGGCCACTTAAGTGCAATTGCTGGCAGAACGTTGCTCAATGAATTTTGCTCTGGTAACTTGTGAGAAATTCATCTGTACTGATGTACAAACTGGATTGTGAGCAAATCTGGAACAACTTGGAGCTGGCAGAAGTGTCAGTACTCAGTCACTACCAACATCAGCCAGTTTCAAACTGATTATCTTAAATGAAAACAGTCTTGAGCTCATTACCCAACCATGATGTGGGCCCTCTTGCCTGCTTTTTGAAGGCTTCAGACTGCAGAACAGTTCAGCCCAAGAGCAGCGTCCTTTCATTACCTCTGTTTGATTTATTGCCTGCCTTTGAAACTGTCAGCCAAAGCGATGGCCTTGAGCACTTTGCAAGATTCTTGGCTTGCTTAGGACTCGAGTCCTCTCTGTTTACCTTTTGTGAGTGGTACTGGATGTTCTTAACAGTCCTCTGACTTGGTATGAGTTTTCTTTAGTCCTCTGGAAAGTTACTAGACTTTCAGACGTGGTGATAACTACATTTTCAGTGAACCAATACTGATAAAGAAAGGATATACCCCTTTACCCTTTTCTGCTTGCTTGAGACTGTCTTACATCCAAATACTTGTCCTCTTCATTTCAGCATTTTTCTAAACAGATTTTATGTTAATTTGCTCTCCCATTTTTCCTTATGGAGAGCTTGTAAAGAAAAACGTAGTGGTTTTAGTTTACGTGATTAAAATTCCCAAGCAGCTTTTCAGTCAGCTGTTAGTTCTTCAACAAGCTCTAATAAGGAAATAAAGGATGTTTTCTAGCATCTGGAAATGTCAGACAAGAAAAGTTTATATGAACCTGTGATCGGCATCAGGTCCGAGCCTCCAGTGAGTGGTGTGGGAGCTGCTGCTGTTACACACATTGTGCTGCTGCAGAAGTGGGAGGAGATGAAACTTCTGCCACTTCTATGGCATCACTCAGCAAGGTGTAAATGAAGTATGAAATAAAAACTCTCAGCCCACTCACTTCACAGACAGAAAAAAAGGTAATGCTTTTTGCTTACTGCTGTGATACACTATTTGCTGTAATATTAACCTTACACAGTGCCAGAATGCTCCCTAAGTTTTACAATTTCAGATCAAAAGATAAATGATTTCTTGTTAGATTTCCTCTTTTTTTTCCCTTTCCACCAGCATGCTACTGCATGTCAAAGCTGCTGATACAGAGCAGAGCAGGAGTGAGGTGAAAAGACTGACAGGAGGATCCTGTTCTGAGAGAAAGAAATTGTGTGAGTGAATCAGTAGTCATAGTTTGCAATAAACTTCAGGGTAAAAATGATAAAACACTGAACAGTGGATGCAGCTTCAGATTCAGAAACATCTGTTGTCTTCATTTTATTGAGTTGGACCTCATCTGGTTGATTTGGAGGGAAGAAGCCATAGGTGGCAATGTATCTATGCTAAGTTTAAATTCATTAGCGCCAGGGAGTCTGTGTTGCTAGGTAGTTCATTAGGTATGGCAGTAGCCTTTGGATGCAAATGCTTCTCATTCCCAGATTTGCCCCCAGGTGTTGCCCTCATAGCCTAACAAATTGCTACCTAGATCCTTGTGGGATCCCACTCATTATTTTTAAGCCATAAACAAGTCTCCTGGCATCCTTCTTTTTATTTGGCTGGAAATGTTCAAATTGAAGCTTGTGAGCTAGATCCTAAGATGGTGTAAATAATGTAGCTTAACTGATGTCAATAAAGTCAGACCAGTTTGTATCAGCCAAATCTTTGTCCCCTCAGATGCAAGTCAGCTGCTGATCTCCATGCCATTCACACAGAGGCATGTATTTCCCTCTGTTTTCTAATTCTTGTGTGTCTTCTGTAGAAATATGTGATTTGTGCTGCAAACAGTGCTGAGAAGTTGGATGAAGTGAGATGGATGCTGGTTTACAGTGCTGGACACCTGCACTTCTGCCTTGTTCTGCCTGAGACTTCTGTGTGACAGTGCAGTTATTTTTCTGTCTGTGCCCACACTATTCCCCTTTTATATTCCAGTCTTACAGAAGCATTGGAATAAAAGCCAGTAAATACTTAAATACTGCAGTAAGAGGAGCTGAAGTATAGATTGGTAGGTAACAGCTTAAAAAGCTTGATGATGGTCAGAGAGGAGCATCCAGTAGCGCCACAGTGAACTAGCACGGACTGAAAAATGCAGCCAACTGGGCAGCAGCAACCTGCAAAATACTCAGCTGGTGGATTGCTGTATGAAGGAAAGACCATGTGTGGTTGGGCTTCTGTGTACAGTGTGGTCCCCTCTTGTTACACTGAGCACAGAGCGGGGAGTGGATTCATACCAAAACCTTTCTGCAAGGCTGTCCAGGAGGAAAGGGAATGTGCAGTACACACATATTCAGTGATTTGGACTATGGATCTGAGAGCTCTGGAAAGGCAGGATAAATTCTAGCAGGAGGGGTTTATATAAATGCCGTTCTGATTACAGCAGGGGGCATAAATGTGAGAAATTACAACTTGCTCCATCCTGCAACACTTGCCAGTGATAGCATGTCCATAAGGAAGGCTTTGTGGTAAGAAATCAAAACAGCAAGATTGAAAGAAAAACAGTCACCTTTGTAAAAGCATGAAGGAAATCAGGTCTTTAAAACATGCTCCGGGCTTTTTAGGGGCATGGGGGATACCAGAATAGCATTCATGTAGTACTTGTATTAAGTCTTAAGAAGACCAATAACCCCTTTAGTGCACAGAAGAGAATGTCACTCACCTTGAAAAAAAGTTGGAACACAGTCAGGTGACCATATATTTGGAGGGCCATTTGAAAACAGGGCAGCAGAGGTCTTGGTCTAGTTGGTGGAGCTATATATGTTCCGTAAAGCAATATAATACTTAATATGTTGTGCATCAATCGGTGAGAGAATTTTCCCTGTTTCTGCCCTTTAATAAATTCTAAGTAAAAGAAAGCTTCCTTATTGTTACAAATTGAGAGGGTAGTGAACACAAGACTTGCACTGCTGCAAATGAAAGTCAGATAGAGGAGCAGTGCATTAGATGGGTTAATAAAATCTCAGCCTAATCAGATAATAGGCACCACAATATAAACTGGCTTAGATTTATTGTGTCTTAAGCTGTTTGATCATAAGGATATTACCCTGTAATACCTAAATACTGGTAAGATAAACATTTCAAAAATAATGCTCCATTGCTCTTCTAAGCAAGTCCTAAAATTGCAAATAATTTGCATAAAGGTGGGTCCTTGATGACCTTACGTTTTATTTATGGGTTTTAAATGCATGCTTACAAAACCAGGAGACATGCATTCACTCAGCTTATATCTGACTGTATTATTTCAGTTGTCTCTGATATTATTGCAGACACATTTAATTCAAAGCTTTCGTTTTAGTTTTTAATGAAAAAGCATTTTGACCTTATCCTAGGGAAAAGAGTGGATAACAAAGGAAGCTGTTAGAAATTTTATTAAAAACTGAATTTTTAAATATTTATTGTTGTTTTTATTACATTTATTTATGCATGTTTTGTTTTCTAAAAGAAATAAAATGGGTGATAAAAACCAAACCAAACCAAACCACAGAAGATTCTGGATCATTTAAGCAAGTGAACTGCCAGGTAGCAAATGCAGTTTAATGCAGAAAAATGTTAAACAATTCATCTGGGAGGAAGGAGTCAGTCTAAGGGATGTGCACTAAATATGCAGTCATCCAGCATAGTGATTAGGAAAGAGATGGAATAGTTACAGAGAAATAAATGCAATCATGAACAGAAATTCCAGTGCATTGTAGCATTAAAAATATTGAACAATATATTAAGGAAAAGAGCACAGCAGTGCTATCATAGAAGCTGGATTGAAATTTCATTTAAAACAGGATTTGAGTTTCTTGTTTTTTTTTTTCCTCAGTGGTTGAAAAATAAGGAAAATAATTACTCAAAGCATTTTTCATATCAGTGAAATAATTCTGTGCACCTTTTCATGGAAATGCCTGTTTCTTGAGAGTCTATATTCTCAGAAAGTACTATTCTTGCTAGAAACCAAATACTGAACCAAATATTCCAGACTATACAGATGCACATATCTGCATATATATACACACACACACACACACCCCCTGCACACACACGTTAGGATTGTTGCTGTCTTATGCTCCTATTAAACTAAAATGTGATGCAGAGTACTGCATTTAGTGGTTAGCAGCCTTAAATATAAATTAACTACCAGAATGGTAAACAAATCATTCCTGGTTTTCAGTTCTCTCAGCCTCCTTCTCTGCCTAGCCGCTTCTTCACCGAGCTCACTGGTAACTAGGAAGGAAGGCTGGATGGCAGGGGTGCTGAGTTAAGCTCTCGGACACCCTGAAGTAATGGGTTACTCCTGAATATTAGGCATTTCAACACTCATGTATTTATTGACAATGCTGCAGAATACAGTCGAATGCTACTGTGTGGGTATAGCTGCTCATGTGCCCTCCTCTATTAGATTCTTACCACAAAATATATTCTTTTTCGTGACTGTTTTACCATCAACATCCACATTACTCCTATATTCCGGATTAAGAATTCTTTTGTGTTGTCTCAAAGCTTTTTTTTTTTTTTTTTTATTATTTTATTGGGATGGAAAACTGACTGTTAGAAAAGTGTGATGCATCAGCACAGGGCAGTGTGTGTGTTTGCCTTTGTGCAGCCTATGTGCAGCTCTACAGGGAATGAAACAGGACCACAATACTGCTGCAGGCTTCTCTCTCTGGACTGTGAAAAATATCCTGTGCTCAATTGCCATGTCACAATTTAACTGCTGCTGTACTGTCTGTCTACCCTGTGAGAGGTCAGCGGCCCTAAGCACTGCTGATGAGATGGAGTATGTGCCTGTGTCAGCTGCTTCTGTTCGCAGTGCGGTATTTTAGCACTACCCTAATTTACATGGGCAATTTAAGTAGACAGTGAATCGGCATCCATGCCTTTCTGTCAGCACTGCAAGAAATACACAATGCCCAGAAGAGGGGTGAGCTGAGCAGCAGTGAGCAGAAATATCTTATGCAGCACCATGATGTAACGGGTGTTTTCATGCACCACTACCCAGGAATGGGAGGTTACCAGGCAGCCGCAGTGGCAGGGTTGAGTGTATTATGCGGCATGTGTGACACCCTGTGCCAAAAACCACACTGCTGTAATGAGGATACCAAAGTGATGCAAGTTTGTAAGACTTCCATGCGCTGCCTTGCAGGCACAACATGTCCTCAGGCTGTCTGCACAGTCCTGCTTTCCAGCTCACACTTTTCTGACAAAACAGCTCTCTTTTCTTTGAGAAAAATCACATCTCAGCAGAGATGTATGATGTGGTCCATACATACATCAGAATCTCTATACTACTGTATCGCTGTTATTTAGCCTTATCATTGAAATGGCAGAACTCTACATCATACAGATGCTACTTGCCATCTATCACATCAACTCCCTGCACAGCTAGATTGGAACAGGTGACCACATAGCCTGGCTTTATTTTCAAATAAATGCTTATTTATGCAAATCTATGCTTTGAATATGCTTAAGAAGAACAGGGAGAAGAAAAATATTTAAAGTCACTGCAGAGATCCTCGCTCAATACCCTTTGCCTGACTTCATGCAGAGGCCACAGACCAGTAGATGGCAATCTCTTCCTGCAGCAGGAAGAGCTGTGTTTTAATGCAGGGGCGCTTGTGTGGGTCTTCTCCTTGCTTATTGCAGTTTACTTGAAGGGCAAAAAGACCTGGAAATCGTAGGCAGCCTTTGTTAGGCTCAGAATGTCAGAATATAGCAAAGCGAAACTGAAGTTCTACTTTATGCAAATCCTCGCTACCAGTATCTGTGAAAAGGAAGCTAACTTAATGAAATGAATTTGTATTAATCTTTTTCATTTCTAAATACAGGACACTGGGTTATTTTATAGCATTGTTGTGCTTTTCCTCCTGTGTGTCGCTAATCTTTTAATTCATTCTTTAGAAAAATAAAATGGCTGTTTTCCCCATGTCACACATTTCTTTTTTTTTCCTTCCCCCAATATTTAAAGAGGGAAGAAATAATGTGATCTTCAGCTGACTTAAAAAGGAGTCAAGGCACAAAAGAAAAGCATTTTCTTGCTATAGTGACAAATCTGCCATGCTAGAGTAATGTGTCCAAGCAGCAGTGTGAGGGTCTAGTTCAGCATTTGAATTGGAAAATGGATGGTATTAAGGCTATCACTGTGAAATTTCTATACATGTTTTTTTTTTGTTGCAGAAGAGAAGATTAATTCTGCTAATTTCAGTTATGTGAGAACTCTGAGCTGATAAAGGACCTGCATTTTTTTTTTTAAACAAATATTAATAGCAGAGAAAGGAATATTCTTACTCTGTGCTGGAAATCATTGTGTCCGTAATCTCACCATGTTGCTTTAAATGAGTCTGCATCATTTCATGCAGTATCATAATGCAGGCATTTGATCATCCATAAAATAATGATGGAATGAGGAAAAAGAAGGCTAAATTAATATCCTGGATATACCGACAGTGGTAACAATATAAGCATGCTTCTCTGGGAATGCAGGATTTTAGGTACTATCCTTAAATGTAATTCTTGATATAATGTCCATCTGGTACCTTCTAAGAGTAGATTGCAGTCCTGATGTACCTTTACGAATAGCATTCATTAGGGAATGATTTGAAATGTAACCTGGATCAGTGCCTTGTTCTATAGGATAAAAGATGAAGGGGGAACTATTATGCTAGCTATGCAAAATCTGAATACTTGGAAGATAACCAGTGTTCCCAGTGTGGCACAGGATACATGGAGGTTCATGTGAACATGCATGTAAAAGTAGTTGAGGTAAGGGGAGATGACTTAAAGTATTAGGGCCAAGGCCAATTCATGCGCTTAATTTTACTCTTTTGAAAGGATTTTGCTCTGATTGTGTATATGTAGTATGATCTGTAAAAAGTAGCGCAGAAAGGCATTATGAAAAACTGATTATAACCAGACACTAAACCATGCATAGCCTACTCCAGTTTATATGTACTCCTCCATTTTACAGGCAGTCAACTCCTCTTTATGTAAGAAAACTAAAGGGGTTGTAGTCCAGGCAGTGCTCATAGCAACACTGTGTTTTGTGCAAATGGTAAATTATGAACACGACAGGGCAGTCTTATAATAAGGGGGAAAAGAAACAGAAAAAAAAAGAAACAGGCTTGTTTGGAGGGCAGAAGAAACTGATTTATGAGGAAAAAATATAAAAACTTACATTTTCTGAATGATAAGAGATAGAAGTGATTGTGTACATGAAAATATAGTTCTAAAACTGTAGGCTCATTAGCATAACAGAAATTGCTGGAATTACTTTTCATGATAGAAAGGAATATCTTCTGCAATTGCATTAAATAGGAAAGCAGAAATGAAAATCTCCTTTTATGTAAGAACCTTTATGTTGTAAAACAACTTGCAAACGAAACGATACACTTCCACTGCTTGAAATAGCTAAACATTCATTAAATAATATAAAATGGGAACGTATAAACATTTTCCAGATTCAGCTTTTGCAGTTAAAGGACAAAAAACATGCAAATGCTATATGTAGTTTGTTCACATTCAGAGTGGTCTGAATGTGTGTTTACACTATAGTGGCAGAAAGAGAATTATTTGCAGTGCTTACAGTTGAAGCCTGTAAGGTGCCTAGTTCCATGGCACACATTAGCTCCATGTGTTCTCTGTGCATGAGAGGGATATATCTAGTGGGTGATTAAAGGTGCATAAATAAAATAAGGCATTACATTAATCTCCCTTTAGAATCACTTTTTTTGTTTTTTTCTTTTTTTATTTTTTTTTTTAATTGGCTATATGGGGAACCTGCACTCCTTTGAGGCCTTAAAGTTATAGGTAGCACATCATTATGTATCTGAATGTGTGTGTGTGCTCCTGCAGCATTTGACTTTTCCAGAGACAGTCATATACTTTTCTTTCATTCAGAATCAATAAACAAGGCTACAATTCAAAATTATCTTTTTTTCCTGAGCTGTTGGGGTGATTTTACACCGTTTTATGTTCATGCAAATGACTACAGAAGGTGCGAAGACTAGAAAAAACAAAAAGTTGGCTTATTTTCTTCTACAATTGTGATTTTTTAAAAAAACTGTGATTTGTGTTCTTTTCCTCTCCTTTGGTAAGCAAGGACTGAGAAATTTAGGGTTCCCATACTGGTTTCAGGGCTGACATTGGACTTAACTGCTGCAAGGCTTTCATCAACTGCCTTGCTTCAAAATTTCCAAAATGCTACCTAAAATTAGTCTTCTCTTTTCTAACAAAGAGATAGAGATGGTGCCACATGTCTTTCAGCTATGCTAATCACTTTTGGATTTCAGCACAGAGCAACAAAAAATTTGCCCAGCAGGATAGAGCTAGTTCGTGGATTGTTTCATTCCATCAGCCCTGTCACACATGCTGTGACATAAATGTTACCAGAGAACTTTTGGGGGCATTTTGTTTGCTAGAACATTAGGCCCAGAATAAAGTGTTTCCAACTATATTGTCATTAACACCTTCCGGAGAATTCTCAGAACTGTATCCCCTCTTGGTTATATATCAAAACCAATTTTTATGGGACTGCCATCCAGTTAGGGATATTCTAGTGCAGCAAAATAAGCTAAGCTGGTTAGGTGGCATTGTTTTACTGCAGAATTTTTTAAAGGTTAAGTATCTGCTAAAAAGAGAATGAAAGGATTTTAATACAGTAAAGCAAGTGAAATAACTACCGTGCAAATTCAGCAGTGTTGGAGCGTTGCGCCTGAATTTTAGTACTTAACTGTACTTTCTGTTTGTGCTGTAGGAAATAATTTGATTTTTTTTTCTTTTTTCTTTCTTGGCTTTACTCGATTTTTTTCCCAGACTTTCAGCAGCAGAGATCTAGTATAGCCCATGGAGCTGATCCCAGTGAGAACTGAACTCTCAGAACCCAGCATGTTATGGCCAAAATTTGGTTTCATGAGCAAAGAGGAAGTGTACCAGAGGTATGCGTACGCATACATATATATAAAAAGCCAAAACCTGATTGTTAGATAACTGAAATTTAAGAATCTGATCATTAGAACAGCAACTTAAAAGCTAGTTAAAATTGTTATACATGCACTTCGTTTCTACAACTCTTCCTGATGTTATACTCACCTTTCCTCTGATCTGGTCCTGACATCAGTGTTGTTCCTGTCTATTTGTTTTATTAATCAGTTTATTCTCATGAAGGGGATTGAGGACTCCAGGACACCACCTGGAGTCTTTCACTGAAAGAGATATGATGCATACACTGATGATCTCTTTTACCTCACTGAAGGTTCCAATTGGATCTTTTTATATGTTAGCTAACACGCTTGTACAACTTAGTTCTTTCTTTGTCTGCAGGTCCATGTTAATCCAAATTTACTATACTTTGTGCCTTTACATACTTTAATTAATTTTTCTTTTTACTTGTTGTTACCACTAAGCTCAGTTTTGGCCACCACCAAGCCGGTATTTCTTTAATGGACTCCTGAGGAAGTGTTTACAACTGCAGGGCCTTGAAAGCCAATCTGTGTCCCATCTTTTGTCTTCCCATGCCTGTGCTCCTACACACTACATTCTCTGTCTTCCGAGAAAAAAAGTTCTATTTACTTGTCAGGCCTGTATTTTCTATACTACATTATTATGCTAGCTTTATAAAATTATGGTGATATCACACAAAGATTACAAAAATGAAACAAATTAGCCATGTAGACCTAACAGCAATTAAAAATATTGCTATTACAGCTGAACTAAGTAAAACAAAGCTGCAGACAGGCCACAAAAGCTCAGATAGAGCAGGCCTGGTAAACCACAGTTCTGAGGCTGTGCAAATTCAATACAAAGCTTATGGCTTGCTACTAACAGCAGTATTTCAGTGCTACACTGTTGTAGAAGAGCAGGTGGTGCTGAGCAGATTCCCTTCACTGATATTCCCTAATGTTGAGGCTGTAATCTTTTGTATTTGATTAGTTTAAGCCAACTTTCTGACAAACGGCTGCACAGCTGATGACCTGATACACCCAGAACTTAAATAAAACAGGAAATAATGTGGCAGAATGACAATGATAAAAGATGTCACCACACAGTGCATTCACACTTGGTGGGAATACTGGGTGGTGCTTTCCTGTTCAGTGATGGGGAAGAGAGATACACAGCAGGTGTGTTCAGTGTAATCTATGGCCCCTCAATCACAAGAGAAAATATTAAAATTAAGGTGGAATCTTCCACTTAGGAAGAGAAAGATCAGCTGCAGTGACCAGTATTTCTCTGCAGTTTAACTTACACTGGGTATTTACAGGTACTGGGGCAGAGAAGATGCTTATTAATTTGTATTGGCAGCATTTTGATTGTTAATCTCTGTCTCATGAAGTCTGATATTCATGATTAGCTTATTTGCTCTTAGCTCAGGACCTGTGGGGAAGGATAACAAGGTCATGTGCTACCTTTTCACTTTGGGTAAAGAAAGCTGCATTGGAAAGTAATAAAGGGAGAGTCACGGCTCTGTAAGCTAAGGTTTCGTTTATGCTGGAGCAGAGATGCTTTTATTCTGATTCTCGCTCCTAGCACAGCTGTTTTATGTTGTATGGAAAATGTTCCTTGAGACTTATGTTCTTGCTCTTTCACCACTGATTAGTAGGCTAAACAGTACACTGCAGGAACATGCATTCTCTCTTCTTCATGAGGGGTAGGGGATTGTCAGTATTTTCTCAAAGGTGAACTCTATAACCTGGAGACTGAGCCTTCCCATGGAATATGATAAATATTGTTGAAAGACCTTTTTCCCAGACTTATAGGAACAATGGAGACTTTCCTCCTGCTTTTTAAAAAGTTCTCTTTAACAATCTTTGCAACATTATTGTTTTGTCAAAGTTGATATAATTCCCAGCTGTGTTTTAAACAAAGTCCTGAATGAACTGATAACAGCATTTTGTCTGGAGTTAGTTTTTGATAGGAAAGCTCTTGGAACATATACAAGATGAGACCTTTCAGAAAACTTAGCTGAAAGAAATATAGTTACTGATGTCTAAGTGTACTTATGTGTGTTGGTCAAATTATAGCAATTTTGTTCCCAGCTAGGAGTGTACTTCTTGGCATCTAAAGAAATTTAAACTCAAAATAACATGGGGTTTTACAGTAATTGAGCAGTTTTTTTAAAACATAAAGTCTCAAAGAAGACTGAGTTTAAATACTAAAGTATTATATTCCACTATGCAAAGCACCTCGAAACCTTAAAAAGCATTTTCTGTATCAGAGATTGATAATAGAGACACACTTTTACAAGCAGCCAGGTAAAAGAGAAAAAAAAATCAAGCTAGATGCATCCTAGCATCCCCCCCCCCAGTATGGGTAGACTTACATGAAGAAATGGAAAAGAACTAGAGTAAACCAGTCTGTTCTAGCAGAGAGAGTACGGGCTGCAGTGTGTTCTGCTGCACTGCAGGTTAACCGAAGAGAAGCAATACAATCTCCTTGGGCAAAAATTTGCACACTAAGCTCTTTTTTGAGAGAAAAGTGTAGTGGCAGTTGGTGAAGGGAGTATGGGAAAGGGTAAATACAGACTGAACATCAAGCTAAGAAGAATCTGTGAAAGGTAGAGATTGTTCTTTAGGAAACCTCAAAGCAAGCATTGGAAAAGTATCTTGATAAATGCAAGATTACCCTGCTGAAATGAGAAGATGTGAAGATGTCTTTGGTTTCCTCTTCTTCATATATGAAGTACTCAACCAAAGCTGAAAAGATGATTGCCTTTTACTTCAGGTGAGACTGTCAGACCAAGACAACAAAATGAAAAATGTGTGCAACACTTGAAACCTAGGCATGTGTATTTTACACTACACCAGTACTTCTCAGAATGAAGAAAACATGTTTATGACTTACACTGTACAACTGCATTGTACGTTGGAGTGCTTTTCCAGGGAGACCTTCTAGCATCCTTCTATTACCTAGAAGGAGCCTACAAGAAATGTGGAAAGGGACTTCTTACAAATGCTTGCAGTGACAGGACAAAGGGGAATGGCTTCAAGCTGAAAGAAGGTCGACTTAGATGTTAGGGAAAAATTCTCTACTACAAAAGTGGTGAAACACTGGAACAGATTGCCCATAGAAG
>JASSUY010040121.1:0-23704 GCA_032466535.1 Forpus xanthops | reverse complement strand
GACCAAATAGTTTCTTATCTCAAAAGAAAACTAATCTTATCTTGCCAACCGGAATGTACATATGCTTTTACCCAGGTACATAGTAGAATTCTGAGATGGGCTGGTTTCACACCACTGCGATGCATGAGCCAGCCCAATGAAATCACAGGAGTTGCAGTAGTATAAGCAGTGAAAGTGGAATCAGAAATAAGCTCACTGGAGTACAGAAATATTTTATGTTTGTGTGGTCTTAACTCTTTTGAAACATCTGGGTTTCTTTGTTTTGGAAGCGTACTTTTATGTTTTCAATGAAAGGCAATTTAAGCACACATTGATGTGATGCTAATTACAGCTGTAGTAGCTCTTTAAGATTAGGTTTTGGCTGTAGTAGCTCTTTAAGATTAGGTTTTGCAAATAAATGCTTTCCCATGAAAAATATTCTACAGAAATCTGGAAAGCTTCCTAATATCAAAGTGAAACCTTCATGTGGATATGGTCATCATTTTACAAACATTTTGTCCACATTAACACTTGCAACTGAAACTCTAGTTTTGTTTTTGCTCCTTTAAATTCTACACAGAATATTTTATGTAAGACTTGAACAAATATTTGACATAGGCTTAACCACTTGTGGAGATTAAAGCTAATTTTTGTTGTAAGAACTGAAGAAAGGGTTTTCAGTTTGTGAAATTATACTGAGGTTAAGTACAGATTGAAGGTGCTTTTATTCACACTATTACAGCAATTACAATGAAATCGCATATTAATGTAAAATACATTGTTCCACTAAGATAAAGAAAATTAAAAATGAAAAAAAAAATCTAACCAGGTTTAAAATATAAAACTCTGGCTCCCTGTAGATTAGTAATAAAGGAACCTAAAGCAATAAACACAAGATTCAGGATTAAGTAATTTAGAAAGTATAGCATAACCATTAATGAAATCCTGGTTTAATTCCAAACAAATTATTTGCAGATCTTTAAAGATTACTTGGTTTAAACAAACTTCTAGCATCACATTTCAAGGAATAATGCAAGAATGGATAGCAAACATGTCCAAGAGAGGACACAACAATATCCTACCTTAAGCTGTCTTCAGTCTGATCATTTCTTGAAGAAAAATACTCTCCTTAAGGCACCCACTCCTCTTTTTCCCTCTTTTTTTAATCCCCAGCTCCAAAACCCACATATAAATAGAACTTAAGCCCCGTTTGTCTGTGTTCTGTTGACTCCTTTAAGGTGAGAACTTTCTTTAAGATTAGGGAAGGAGTGACACAGGCCAGAGGTTATACAGTTTACTGATTAACTTCATTACAGAGAAGCTTGTTTGGATATGTCTGAAACAATACAGATGTCTGTTCCCAATGTGCATTTAACTGGGTATAATTTGATTGATTGCTATTAAAGAGGATGCCTCCTAGTAGCCCAGTCATTATAATTTTGTCCTATTGTGGTTTATTTACAACAAAATCTTTATCAGCAAATATGTAATGCCAGGTGATTCGCTACTAGATACATGACTATATAATAGTATAATATAGTGTAATCTATATAATATATTCACTACTTCAATATCACAAGAAGCATGTTTAGCGGTTGTGTTTAAGCACAGAAATGTGATAAAAAAAAAAGACCAAAGTTCTCAAGCTATAATAGACACATCTGTCTAGCAAGATAAAAAAGTGCCAGAGATTTGTCCTTGCCCCAAGGCCAAATGTCACAGATCGATTCTTATCTACGTAGATTAGAGGTAATTCTTAACTCTAGAATGGGCAAGATGCATCTGCACTATGTAATCTTTGTTGCTGACCTCTAAGGCCCATGTATCCTCCTTGAGTCTCTCAGATATTATTAATATATGGCATTGCAATTCAAAGCATCAGTAACATTGTAAGGGCTGTGTTAAATGCCACCACAGCACTACTGGGACAGCATGAAGTCAGAAGACACAAATACTGCTGAAACAGTGTTAAAGGGCAATGTAGGGTAAAAGGACACAAACCTTCTGAGGTCTTGTCCATGCTGCCTTTTTGGGAACAGTCCCTGAGTAAGCCTAGGTCTTAAAGACACCTACCAAAACAGAGCCCAAGAGAAATATAAGAATTAAATAGTGTCAAGATGGACAATAAAGATGTTGTGCCTTTCAGTCTTCAGGCTCTTTCATTTAGCACTGTGCATGAGCCCACTGAGACTGAACATCAGATTTGTGGCCAGATGTCTAAGAGTCACTCCTGGAAAAAAAAAAAAAGTAGGCAGAGAACCAAGCCTCAGACCACAGGATTCCCTTCATTTCATGAAGCAGTTTACTTTCCAGGCTAAGATCCTCAAATGCATTTTTGTTTTGCCTTCCTCAGTGGGGCAGCTGTCATCCTCAGAGACCCGTTCATCTGCATTCCCTCTTGTAGAAACATGGAACAATTTGGGTTGGAAGGAACCTTAAAGATCATCTGATTCAACCCCCCACTGCTGTGGGCAGGGACACTTTCTACTAGAGGAGGTTGTTCAAAGCCCCATCCAATGTGGCCTTCTTGATATTTTTTTTCTTTAAGCTGCTGTTCTGTTTGGTTTAGCTCTCTTCATAATTATTATACATACACCATTTTCTATTTTAATTTGTGTTGGTTTATTTCATTTTGATCTGGGGGCTTGTTATGGGCCTAATTATGTTCTCTGAAGGGATAAAGCCAGATGTCGCATCATCTGCTGGGTAGTGTTAACAATAAATAGTTATTTAACATATCATATGATCTTGAAGTTGTTTAATCAGTTTGGACACTTGATTTACTACCTTTATGAAAGAAAAGACTTTGAAGCTCATTTTAGGCACTGTTCTATGCCTATAACAATGTTCAGTGGCAATTTATTATTCTTACATTGTCAAATATGCAAGGTTAGGTGTAGCACTTGGATTTCCCTTCTGTTACGTGCCAATTTTGTTTATTCTTCCTTGTCAATTTCAAGACAACTGTCACCCAAAAACCTTCTTTCTCAGCTAGAGACATGTACAATGAAAGCAGTATTTCTTGTTATATTCTGATATCACTTCAGAAGAAAATATCATCAGGCCGCAAAAAATGCTTAAAATGGGTCGTTATTCAAATTAAACATATGATATTAGTGACCTAACTTTTCAGACTCTCAGAAATAATTCCATGTCTGATAGCTGAAGTTTCATATTTAATATCTAGCATATTAATAATCCCTCTACAAGCTTCTTTCACAGAAAACAGAATGGGTCTATTACTTCAAAGGGCTGCTACTTACTTATCATATAAATGACAGGCAAATGCCATATATACTTCAGATGCCACACAAATATATAAGCTTACTCTCCACGTTTAAAATATGAACAAGACACTTTGAAGCCTGGTTCAGTCCCTTATAAAAAAGGACATGTGATAACCATTAGAAGAAATAAGATAATAGAGATTCAGGTATTTAACATGTGCTGGCCCTAATATGAAAAACTTGCAAAGGCAATTGAAAGATATAATCAAATATCTCTTTGCAAGTCTTCTTGTCCCAGCTGAATTGTCGAGCCTTAGAGCAAAGCTTGTCAGCGTCAACACCGCGCTCTGTTAATGCACCTCAGAATCTTCTGGGTCACAGCTTGTGGCCAGTCAATTTGGATCAAAGCGGAGGATCTCACATCAACCTGTGTCTATCATGGTAGAAGCATCCGTAGGATAAACTAAATTAATGGTTCTATAGTGAGCTACAAAACTTCCAAAGATTTTGAAGGAGACCGGGATTTCAGTTCTAAATTATATAGGTTCAAAAATGCAGACTGGTAGGTGTATAACTTCCTCTTAGTTGAGGATAAGAAATTGGATCAATCTTCACATAGCTAGCCCTGTTCAGCTCAGTGGGGCTTGCAAAATAAAAGCAGGGTTTGACTGAGGAAGAGAAATGTCTTAACAGAACAGGACCCATGCGCCTCCAGGATTTCTTGTTATCAGGTCTCAGTTTCCTTCACTGAGAAAACAAGAGATGCAAGGAAGAAAAGGTTGATCTTCCATGCAGATGCTATGAAGGATGTATCTTTTCATATATCCAGATTTGGCCGCTTCATTAAAAAGACATTTTCTGTAAAGAGATCTAGAATGTTTCTAAATCACCTAAGTAGTGAGGTGGAAAAATAGAAGCTGTTTTCCAGAAAGACGGGGTCACTTCTGCTAGGATTAAGATTCTTCCTCATTTGCATTTTAAGCCTCTTTTTGAAGGATCTCATAATTGCAGAAGGGAAAAACTACAGTTAAAACACACAAACAAAGACATGAAGAGATACTTTACCTTAGATTTATACTGCTAAACCAGGAACACACAATTTGCAACTATGGAAAGGCAGAAAACCTTTTTTTCCCCCTAAGGTCTTCTGTAATATGACGCTAATAGAAATCTCAAGGATAAGAACAAAGGAATTACCATGGTGATGAGGCTCATACAGCACAAGAAACTTATAATTGACATTTCTTTTCAGAGATCTGGACCTCATGCTAATGTTTGGAGATGCACTTAGATTTGTTTTTGAAGTTCTAAGGACACTCTCTCTGTAGGCTGAATGAAGCACAATGAAAAGATATCTCCAAGTTTTTTCTACAGAATATGAGTATGCATCTTTGAAAAAAAGAATTTCATATAAAGGCTGATGTTTGTAAGCCAGCAATTTCTCACTTGTATTGCATCAGAGCTGTAATATGTGCAAAGTCCTAGGAGAAATGTATATTCTAAGAGTCATTTAAAAGAAAAGCTTTCTTCCTGCTTCCTTGGGTCCAAAGTCTCTACCTGCCAAAACTGAATACTAAAAGATACAAATAGTGTACAAGTATAAAACTGAGAGGCAAAACCATTTCCTACAAGCATTCTGAATAGTCATATTTTCACAATGAATAACTTCATCTGTGTAATCAGTTGCATATTATTTCTGATATTTCTAATGTTTTCCAGCCATAAAAACAGAAGACAACAAATCTGTAAAGAGTTTACTTCTGAGATTCAAGTGACTTCCTGCAAAACAGGACCCAGTGGCTATACAAAACAGAAGTCGGCTTAAGTGAAACACAGCAGGAGTTCTAAGTCTCTTTCCTAGTGGGTCTCGTGATTCAACCCTTTAATACATTATTTCTGTTACAGAAATGCCAGTTTGAATCAAATCTCCATGTGCTAACTCTGAACACCTATAATGGGAGACACAATCCCTTTTCTGAAGGCCTTATAATATTAGAGTAAGATTTCAGCATGGAGGGGAAGTATTTTACAATGACATGCTTCCTTGAATTTTGAAGCTACCTGATCATCGCTTTTTAAAAAAAATAAGATAATTAGTGAAAAAGTAGACATCAGAGGGAAAATCTCCTTGACAAAAATAAAAAAGTTCAGTTATGTAGGAATTTCAAGGGCATGATTGGATATAAAGTTTGGTACCCTAGATTTGATAATCATTTTCTTCATTATATATCATGGCCTGAGGTTGGATATAACCAACAGGAAACATTTTAGCTATTTACGTATACTTTTTTGACAACTGCAAAAACATTTCTCCCAACAAAACTAAAACCATTTAGGAGAAAAGAACCCCAAACCAGTAACACACAGTAAAGCAATGGGTTTTGCTTATCATTAGTGATAGTGCTTCAGATCGTCTGTATGGGGCCAGAGCACTGGAAGTGGTCTGATTAGAATGGAGCCAACTTGTAGGTGCTCTGCAGAAAGAGTGGCTGTGCATGTCAGAGTCCCTCCATACCCAAGCCACTATTCTTGTTTTGGAGCGATGAAACTGAAATGTCTTCTATTTTTCCAGCACTCAAAAAGACAGAATTATGGTCTTATTTGGACTGGAAACTCCTGAAGTGTTACAGCTTTCTGGGGGAGGTCTGTATTGTGTGTGAGGCCCCGAATGTATCATGTTTCTCAGAGAAGGTCCCCCTCTGTCACCAAAAGAGAGACTAGAAAATTATTTGTTGTTTTGTTTTTTTTTTTTCCCTAGAAGTACATATAACAGAAGACAATTTCCCCATGCTTATAAAATATTGACCAAGAATTCTTCATTCATTAACAAATCCATGCTTAGCCTTGAAAAATTCCATGGAACTGGAGCAAGGATAATTTTCCAGCCTTCATTTTAAATTTTCTTGTGCATTGAAGTCAATAGCATAAGTTTTTAATAGTCTTAACAAGACAATGGTTTCAATTTAGGTTAAATTTGCAGAATATGGCAATGCAGATACACTGTAGTATAATTTTATTACAAATTTACTGAAAATATACCCATTAAGCCGGATTTAACTGAATAACATGAAGATAGTATTCACCCTGCACACAAAGGTCTGGGACTGTAGTGAGAGGACAAGGGGTAATGGGTAAAAACTTAAACAAGGGAAGTTTAGATTGGAGATGAGTAAGAAA
The DNA here is from genome assembly GCA_032466535.1 of Forpus xanthops. Taxonomy (NCBI): domain Eukaryota; kingdom Metazoa; phylum Chordata; class Aves; order Psittaciformes; family Psittacidae; genus Forpus; species Forpus xanthops. The sequence goes on along the minus strand of JASSUY010040121.1, from coordinate 17,321 downwards.
TTCTTTACTGTGAGGCTAGTGAGTCACTGGAATGCATTGCCCAGAGAAGCTGTGAATGTTCCATTGCCGGCAGTGTTCAAGGCCATGTTGGACATAGGCTTGGGTGGCACGGTTTAGTGGGAGATGTCCCTGCCCATGGCAGGGAGTTGGAGCTAGATGATCTTAAGATCTTTTCCAACCCTAACTACTCTATGATTCTATTGGAATAGCATTACGAAAACAACCTGCAAGCTCTATTATAAGCAGTGATGACAGCAATATTGTGCAGGATTGTGTTAACACCACAGACCCTTTATTTGTTATTCCTTTCATAGGTATTGAAGATTCAAGAAGGTTGGCACATGTCAACCACACATCCTTGACTTGAGGTTTCAGTGCATTTTCTTCTAGGTTTCTGAGTGGTGGATAGCTTGTTATTTAAACCAATTCAGTGACTTACCAAACAAATGAGGACCTTCAGCAACAGCAAATCCATCAGCAGTGGCTAGCTGGTGATGTCCTATTAAATTCATTTCAGATCCCATTTATTCTTCAGGATGATTATACTAATAACAAATAGGTTGAAAGGAGACCCTGAAAGATATAAAGAAAAAAGAATATTTAAAACAAGATATATAATTTTCATGTACCTATTGTACGGCAGTATTAAGGAGGTTGTTTCAAAATTTGCTGTAATAAACATTGGCTTTAATTTCTAATACCTAATTCATCCCTTAAATAAAATACTGTGTCTACTTTGTTTTCTTGCTGTGATATATTTTATTTTCCATCCTTCTGCTGTTCCTTCAAAACTGACAGATTAAGATCAACCTTATCCAAATATTCAGACTGAAGCACTAGCCTGACCTGCTGAGGGCATAGTGCCTCCTTCAGAGAATACCAGTTGTTTGCATCATATTTTGAATACCCTTTCATCATTTCATTGTTTTTCCTTACTGAAAAAGTGGAAGTTTATGGTTAAGTCAGAAGAATAGTGCCAAGAAACTTGAGTTTAATTTCCAGAGACTGTCTCTTTATCTTTCCTTCTGTAATTACTGTTTGAACAAGATAAATAGTGACAAGAAAAAAAACCAAAGCCTTGGTCTAATAACCAGCCAATCTCATCCACTCCCTTTATGGTCTCAAGCAGCTGTGTAACTCTTTCTTGGGGAGGATGGGAGATGTTTGTGTCCTCTCACTAGTGTACTTTCCTAGCCCATCAGATGAAGCAGCTTCCATTGCCTGAGGCTGAGAGTGGCACTGTACCTAGGGTACACTGGCTATTAAATAAGAGGCAAAAGACCTGCTAATGCCTCCTATTCGAGCAGAGGCTATAACTAGAGCAGCACTCCATCTAAGACAAAAGCATGCAGGAGGCTCCCTTGCTCACATTTGGCTCATGTACGTGGGATGGGGTTAACTCAAGATTGCATTGAGGCAGGACCACCAGTAACAGGAGGGCATAGAGGTCCAAAAAGGAAAAAGCTCAAGGGTGTATGCAGACACCAAAAGGATTCTGCACAAAGTTGACAGTTAATCTGTATTGCTTTATTTAAGTCTTGATTCTTTATTCACTTTTATTCCCAATGGGACTGGTCCCGGGACTGTGTTTTCACTCACTGAAGGTGTTTGAGAGTTATAGTCGTCTGCTTCCCAGTGAGGTCTCAGCATGTTTTTCAAGCAGAAGTGAAGTCATCTGACAAAAACGTGAATGCAGCAGGAGGCCCCAGTGCTGAGCAGACTGGGAAGTAGCTTGTAAAAGTGGCAAGCACACTGTGCAATTATATTCAGATTTGTCTGTAAGGATTCATTATGTTGTTTCTTAACATAAACAAACGCCCTCTAATTAGACAGATGCATTTTAAATGTCTGCCCACAGATAATTTAAACAGTTTACTCAGAAATGTCAAAAGCTACTTGTATCACAGACCAGATAGGGCTCTCGTGGTAAATAATGTGCAAACACGCAGTTGCAAATCTAGCAGAGAAACACAGTTTTGCAACAGCAGAAGTCTCCATATATCTTGGGATGTGGGTTGCAACTAGCCCAGCCACCCCAGTAGGCCCACATGTACTTCCAAGCATTTTACTACCTCAGCATCACATTTGCTGGGGAAGTTACCTGCTGGACTCAAGAGATAGGACTGCCCACATGGCTGCAAAGGTCTTACAACTCCTGACAGCCAGTTTTCTCATGAGCTACCCCTGAGAGGGGGTTGTTTTTACAGCCCACTAGAAGGGTTCTGTGATGTGAGAAGAGAGCAGAGCGTCAGGACACTTGTAATGGTCAACAAGAAAAACTTCGAAATGAGGCATCTTCAGAATGCTCCTAAATGAGTCTCTGGATTTTCTTGATGAAGACCAGAAGAGAGGGGCCATCTCCGTTCTCCAAGCTCTTCAATAGCTTTCTTAGAGCCCATGGGATTTCCTTGCACAACTAGCTCTCCCTGCAGCCAGACTTGAATATTATGCTCCATCATTACTAGCATTTCTCATGTTTCCTCCTCAGGCTCTGTATGAGAAGCTAACACTGCCAACAGCTAACATGTCAGCTTTTGGACTGTGAATTTCTATAGGTCCATACAAAGTCTAGAACTTATTTTCCTAGGGAGTATTGTTATATCAAAATGCTTTAAAGATTGTCCAAAGATGACATCCATTTTAAATTATTTTGTTAGACTGTCAGTACATGGTCAGGCTTGCAATGCATATCTTCTTAGCTTGTAAGATATATATCCTACATACATCTGTCTATCCTGTGGTGCAAATAAAGGAGAAAGCAAGCAAGCTATATCTTTAAATGCTAATAAAGTGCTGTGTTTTTGCAGTCTTTGAAATGTCTGCAAACTTCTTTCTTGTTTCTTTGAGGCTATACAATTTTTTAGCATGTCACTAGAAAACATCACTCTTTAACAAAAGATAGACATCTTAGAACCTATTGTACTTTACATGCACACAGAAGAAGCCCCTGGTGCTATTAATACTGCCTTGTCTACAGTAAGAAACCTGAGTATGTATTTGTCATAACCTCCCAGTATGCTAGGACATCGCACGTTCTGTGATTCTACCCCTCCTGCAACACTAATTTTGGTCTTGATGGAGTCATATATTCAGGATTATTTTGCAATTCCCACCTTTTTTAATACTTCATTTTCTTTAATATATTCCACTGATGTAGACCATTTACTGTATTTCAAGGAAGAAATTAATTCTATCTTCTGGACATTTCTGCAAGGCACAAAATACAATCATCATTAAAAAGGCTGGAAATATATTTTTTATTACATGTAGCTTTTCTACTGTAAATGTACCAGGACACAAAACTCTTCATTAAATTCTAATTGGCATTTTGCTTTGATTTGTCTCTGAATCCAGCCGGCTGTGAGCCATCTCTCCTACATTAGGTTTATCCAATTAATTTATCCAAACAATTTCACCAGGATTTAAAAGCAGCAGCTACTGATTTCCAGCTTTCAAACCTACGCCAGGTACAAAACATAGAGCATTTAAATACAACTTATTCCATGCATTATTCAGTCCTGGGAAATAGGTCACCATAAGTCAGTGTCACAAGGCATCATTGACCCAGGGGTGGACTCTACTTTCAAAGATCCAGTTCCACAGAACACACCCCATCATCAGATCTTCTCAGCCTAATCCTCCCAGTTAAACAACCGTGGTCCCAGCTGGCTGTAACTGCCATGGAGCAGAAGGATTGCTCTGGCCAGTGGGATAGTCACACCCAGAAGACATACAGAAGTAGCCAAACTGGTAGCAGCATGGCCAGGTGATGAAAGGTGTCATGTGCAGCACCTGTGCACAGAACCTTTTGGCAGAAGTATTCCTTACAAAGGTATAGGGTCTGAGACATTTTTTGGATGGTAACATGAAACTATGTAATCTCAGTTTACGGAGTAAATTGACCTACATGAGCTGTGACCAGTAACCACTCTTTCAATTCAGATCTCTTTATCCACCAATATCACATGATAGTGGAGTGGTTCTTGGTATTCACACACCTTTGGTATGACTAAACATTCATAGGTATTTCTACCTCATGCTTGCTTCATTATATGAAGTGTATTTTTTATCTACTGCTGTCAATATGAAACTAGACTACTTTAGACAACTTGCCTGATACTCCATCCTGAGGTGTAACAAAAAGGTGTATCAGACAGATAAGTAAAAGCTGAAATAAAGGCAACAGGTGCACGAGAAATCAATATTGTTCTCCAAAATAAGATCCTCTCATGAGACATTAAGCATGGGATAAGTTACATAGTGTTTTTTTCCAAAAAACAATTATTCTAGTTAACTTGTTAATAAATCTATTTTGTCCACCACATTTTGAGAATATTTTCATAGACTGAAAATATACAGCAAAATAAAAAGGAGATTAGTATGTATAAAGTAAAATATATGCCAAATTACTTAAGATTTTTTCATCAGTTTTGTAGCAAGAGCTCTGAATTGCATAAGTTTTTATTAAATGTATCCTTTAACATACTTCAGGAGAGTCAATCAATGCATACATTTTATGTTTAACTGAGAAAATTGAGAAGTATATTATAAATGTGGATTGTACTCTCATCATATGTACATGCATGCATGCATGCATACTTATTCAGCTTTCTTATGGGATATGTATTCATTGGAGTATATAAATATATATGCGTACACAATGCATGTGGGTGTAGGTTTCAGATTTTCTGTGAACTCCTACCAGGGGACTACCTCTGACCCGGTTATGGTCAATAGTGAAGCTTCCCTGTCTTCTGTCTGAGCACAGACAAGCCTCTAAATCATATAATTAAAGCTAAAATTAACTGAAATAGAGAAGCATCGTAGCACCATAATTTCATATAAAATAAAAATACCATCAAAATACCATCAGAAATATCAGAAAATATCATCAGAAAAGCTCCATGATATTTGAATTGCACTTACATTCAGAAGAATGATTTAATTACTCAGTGAAGGAAGAGATATCAAAGCACTGGCAAAATTTTTCACAAATTTCCCTCCTTCTGCCCTATAGTACATTTCCCTCCTTCCACCCTATAGTATCCTATTCTTTACACATCTCACTGCCGACTGCTCAAAGAGAAATTTTATTAACAACATTGATCTGTCAATGGCAAGATTTCCATTTAGTTCACAAGCTTTTGATCTGGCCTCATAGCCTTTTTATAGAATATTTAATGCAGTGCCTCTCTTATCTGAGAGGCTTTTTTATTTGTTTGCTTGCTTATTTTAAAGTATATCAAAGAGACATGAAAGCATTAGGAAGATTTTGCTGCCAGATCATTCTGGCATGTGCGACACCACGGGCAGCTACATAGCAGCTGATGCAAAAGGCAAGCAACAAATGAGCAAGTTTGAGAACCAGAGACAGGACTGGTGCTACTGTGTTTGTTTAAAATTTACTGGTTTAGGTTTTTTATCCGACACTTAGAGCAGCAAAGAGTCAGAGAAAAATAAAGGATATTTTTACAGCTCAGTTCTGAAATCCGAATAAATATCTTTAAGTCAGTCAAAGTAGAACTGAAAATTCTACCAGAAGCCTCAATGGCAATTCTCCCATTAATCATGTTTGCAGCAGCTTCTGTTCCTAAAAGTACAGCAAAAAGTAACAAACCAGTACAATTTTAAAGGTGATGCACATAATGAGTTAGATCATGCTACTGCAGGAAAGAGTCAGTATCAAAGTTGCAATTTCTTTACCAGTGATACACAGAAGCCAGCTTTCTAAAGACAAATTCCAGCATGGTCAGTATTTTTCATGACCGTAAGATTTTTTTTCTAAAGGGAATTCCTTCTGTTGCACTAATTTTGTAGATTCTTCTTCAATAAAATACAAGCATTAAAAATGCTTGGGATTTTTTCTCTTGTCAAAAGTTCATTAACATTCACTAATAGTTCAGGTCAGAAAATTGCTTTTATACTACTCAACAGCAAGAGTTACCAGTTTAAGGAATTATTACTTACTGTTCTTTTCTGGTAGAGTGCGGATAGCAGGATGTAAGACAGCTCTGCACTCAGCTCAGTATCCTAATGATTCTCGCAGAGGAAATTTTTGTTTTGGTTTGTTTTTCTTTCTTTTTTAGGTTTAGCAGAAGCCTGTAGTGATAACACAATGAATCAAAGCTTGGGCTCTTTGGCTCAGTGCCCTAATGGACAAAGATTACTCATTAACAATTCTTTCTTTGCGAAACCCTCCAAACACAGGCTGTATTAAAACATTTTGAATTCCAGCTTGTCTATCAGCATAGAAGCTTGAGATGCCCATTAATACTCTGGCTGAGTGCAGGGGGGAAGTTGGCTCAGAGAGTAAGGTGATAGTACCTTCTTGCTGACTGTAATACTTTTCTTGCACATGTACATTTTTATGACACTCAGCCTCCTTGTCTTTCCTACCTGAGGAGCACAAATGTCATTTCAAGACATATACTTGACTTTTAAGTATTTCTGTTATCTACATTTTTTAGGAGAACTGAGCGTTACACTGAATACTAAAGAAGCAGAATGGGCTACAAATTACAGCATCACAGGGTTTTGGGGACATTAAAGTTCAGGTTTTGGATCTGCCATACTCTAACAAACAGCACCATTTTGATCTGAGCTCATCCCATAAAGATTTAAACATGAGCTGAAGCCTTTAACTTTAAACCTAGTAGACCTGTGAAACTTTTATACACAAGGGAAAGAAGTTGGTAGCTGTAGATGGTTATCACATCCTGGGTGGGCTGCTCTGCATCTGAAAATACAGATCTCTTGCCACTGACAGAAAGGGGACCTTGAACCACTACAACTCCACTTACCTAGTAATTTCAAGTAAACTACAATGAAACCAGGTTGATCTGTTTCAACATTCCACCTACACAGTAAGGGTAATAATTACCTGTTTTGCATTGCAAAACATTTCCGGTGGGGATGAGTTGATGAGGCAAATTTCAGCCAGAGGGGACAGTTGCCAGCACCACTCATGGTAAGCAGGTTCCTGCCTGCCACATGGTATATGCTGCCCATCCTTTTCTACGTATTTGCACTGTCTGGTCAAGAGTGAACACACAGAGAATCTGTACCTTCTACTTCATAAAAGAGAGTCATTGGGCAAACACAATCCTCTCTAGGAGAAAGGTGACAGCTGCTGGCCCTGAAATTACCAAGAGTAAAATTCATTTGCTTTCCCCCAGTTTAAGAGAAAAAGCAAACAAATAAACAGAAAAATATATTCATCCTCAAGATTACACATAGGAAACAAACTCCATCCTTCCCTTCAAAATGGAATTAATAAAGAGTCTTTCATATGTTCTATCCTTTGAAAATTCATGTGGTAACCAGCCAAACACACATGGTATGACAGGTTTCTGAAGAGATCAGTGGGAGAGGGAGAAAGATGCCATAAAGCTTTCTGGATGCCCGCACTCCCGACGTGGTACTGTTTTCAAGGATTTATGCCTACAGTCCGTTCCATCAGGCACTGGCTATATGAGTATGTTGAAGAGAAAGGCTCCTTCAGTCCTCATTTCTAACACTCTGAAAGCCATCATTATTGTAATCACTGAGATTTCTGTTTTACAAATTCATGTTTAGCAAAATAGACAAAATTATTTCAAATATGAGAATTCTTCCAAGATAAGCCTACCCTACACATGGTCTCCACAAATTCAAGCCAACATCCCATCTGTCACTTTCCAATAAATGTCCATTCCAGTGATGCCAAGAAATATGTGCCAAAAAAAACCAACAAAACTTCTCTCTTTGATCATCCTGAGGCCAGCAATGGGATTAAGTGAAGAAGTGGAGGCTGAGACAAGTAGTCCAACAAGTGCCATGCTATGCCTCATGAAGTTTTCCATCTCTTGACTAGTTTTGAACACCTTACATCTATTTTGTCAGCTTTCAGCCTCCTGCAGCATTGATCCTGAACATCTGGTGATACAGAGAAATTGCTGTTTAGAAGTCCCTGGAGACTAACCTTCAACAAAGTCTCTTCCCCAAAAAGCATTCTCCTCTGTGTGGATGCTGTTTGCCAGACAGCAAAGAGCTCATCACAGAGGAAAATGAATAAAATATTCCTATTCATTATTGAATTTGTTGCATTAAAGCATTTTTGCCACTTGCTTCTATTTTTGTAAGGAAAGGAATGTGGTACTTTGGTGGCCCACTAATCAATATTTTCAAGACACTACTGGAAAACGCAAAGAAAGAATCCACATGATCAAAAGAGGGGATGTTGCCTGTAGGAACAACAAGTAGCATTACTACTTCAAGCCAGATGTTCGTATTGCATTATGGTTGATGTACAAGTGAAGATTGAACAGGAGGGAATTAAAGCAAATCAAATATATATTCTGCAGTGTTACAAAAGATTACCTACACATCGTTAAGGGAGAGAAGAGGAAGGAAAAGTGGCAGACCCAGTTACTTATAAATAGTGCACCTTTTTTAAAGGTAACATTGCAAGCTGTAATTTGTAAAATTTCAGAAAACTGACATCCTTAAACTTCTCTGGACAGTACTAACATTACTTCAGTAACTGAGAAATAGCATGTGTCCTAAAATAAATCCATGCCAGCATCAGTGCAAATACATGATCCACTACAAAAATAGGATCCTACATCTATCTATCTATCTATAAAACATTCGGGGCTAGAAATCTTTCTGCCTTGAAAATAAAAGCCTTCCTCCTGATTCATAAACTCCATGAATGAATTGGAGGTGGTGTTATAGCTCTTGTTTGCTCCTCCTCCTGATTCCCTGCCTTTTCTCCACTGGAATAATTGCCATCCCACACTTGCACTGACAAGGTAACTCCATGACCTCAGCCATACAAAGGCAAGACAAATCCTGGCAAAAAAATAGTTTGCCATCAAAAGTGTGCATGGGAAAATCTAGCATAGAAGGAGATAGGGGAAAAGCAGGAAAAGGTATGTTGGGCATTTTTCTTCAACATTAAGATAAAGAACACCCCTATGAATGCATTAGTACACATTAAAAAAAATGAAAATAACGCACACAAATGACCAGTACCTTCTCCTTTTTGCATAGAAGGTCTCATCAACAGTTGTATATCTTTCTGCCTACTCACCAAGCCAGTTGCTTGGAGCTTCGTCAGCGTTGAACAGATGACAACCTGTCACAACCAGTGAGAAACCTTGGGTCTATGTTTGATAGGCCGAGGGACATGTGTCTTGACTGAGGTGTACTTGAGCACAAAAACCTCTTTCCCCTGTGTGGACAGCTTTCAGCAGACACCTGAGGGTTTATCTGATGCAAACTGTGTCCCAGCAGCAACCATCAGTTATAGCTTGAAAAGTGTTCCTGACTTGGTTATAAAGAGTTGCCACTAAAAAGCAGTCACCTGCAGCATTTCTTTCATCCCTGCGGCACTGCTTATTTATTATTGCTACACAAGAAGACACACATCATCTGCACCACTTTTGGGGCATAGTCTGTCTCAGACCAGCCAGATTTTGCTCTTGAGCACTCCCAGAAATATCACTATTCACCAGTCTAATGAATAAAGGAAGCCTTTAATTTCTTGAAGGATGGCCATAATTATCACCAGCTTACAATAAACTTTATTATATGAAGATGATCAAGCAATCTTTATAGATAAGGCTGCTTCTGTATGGACTAAAAAATTGCAAAGGTATGGGGTGCAAAGTTTCAGTGAGTTAACTCTAGTAGCTGTTGATTTTCCTGCTGCATTTCAAAAGCAGGAGAATAACTCCACTTTAAAAATTAGATTAGCTTATCGAATAAGCCTTTCATTAACCATAGCCTCCCCATTATAAGTTGCTCTCTGATAATCTGGTTTCTGAACAGGGCAAAATTTGCTCAACAACCTTATACTGTGCCCTAATGAGTCCAATATTCTGTCTCTATTACTCACATACTTGAAATGGAGTGTCATGAAGGGTAAAACAACCATGTGATCTTGGGCAGGCAGTTAATAGCCAACATGCTCTAGCAAAAGCATATATGTTGTTAACAAGGTCACATCTTACAGCTGCCTGAATGCAAGAGGAAAGCTGAATGTATGTGGATTCAGCTACAGTATCAGATACAAAGCTTCAGCATGCAGAACTGGTCCACCTCCTTCTAGCTGACCAACTGAAATTCAGAATGGGTTTTCTACTAATAAGTTATGGTTATTCCACATTAGATTCTCTCAATGTTATTTTAAATTTTAGTTAAGGCACTGATATTGCATGCCTTTTTTTTCCCCTCCTGCTAGGGGTTACAAGTTTAAAAGTTCCTAAAGGAATCACAGCTTTAAGTTAAACATGTTTGCACAGCATTAGCTGATAAGAAGCTCTCCTAGAGGCCTTGGAGTAAATATATACTTTATTCTTCCAATTTTTTTCCTCTTGACATTTGATGTTATACAGTATGATAATGATTGAGTTCAATAAGGGTTAGCCTTCTTTTGTGTAAATATTTGAAGAGATTAAAATATTATGAAATGTTGATCTATTCCAGTAAATGAATGCACTGTCCTTTCATTAATAAGTAGGTCTTTCAAACTAAATGTCAAAGGTGATGAGTAAAGTAGTATTTATAAATAAATATTATGTTATTTTTAGGTGGACTTTTGAATTGCTAAAGCATTCACACTAACTAAACTCATTCTACAAGCTTTTAAACATCTGCTTATTTCTTATATTGGGTCTACTGTCAAGGAAAAAAGAAAGCTGTTTAAAAGGACTAGTTCAATAGTAAGCAAGAAACCATTTCTTTCAGGATGGGAGAGGAAATGTAGTCTAAGCATCACACAAAATGGATAGTGTGAGCCATTGGAGGTACAAAACAAACCTCTGTTAATGCTATTTGGAAAGACTGTCACTGTTAGCTTTTTAAACCTTCAATTCTATACTAATTCTATTCTATTTTTCTAAAAAGAGGCCCTACCATGCTCTGAAGTGTTGCATGCAGATGGGTGCTATCATTACTTTTTGGGAGGGATGACCGTGAAGAAGGCATCAGACCCCAAGCAAATACCCAGAACAAAGCCCAGGGAGAACTGCCCCATTCTGCCCCAAGAAGTCCATGACCATCACATCAAGGAGAAGCAAAGCTGCTCCATGAAGAACATTACCCAGGAGCTGAGGATAGCCCCACTGTACCCAAGTAGGACCAGGGTGCTGATAGCAATAAGTTCAGATAAAGCAAGGTGGTAGGTCAGGAGCAGAGGACATCTAGGAACCAGTCAAGAGCAGAAGAGAGATATAAAACCATATGCTAGATTGGAGACACAATACCTGTAATATCAGTCTGAGGTCCATCCAGGAAACAGAGCAGAGGCAGCGCTAGAGAAAATGCGGGCTATAGCTTATACCTACAGTTCACCTGGGACAAATCCACCAGTGATCCAGGACATGAGAAGACAGCCCCAACCATACCTTCAGTTCATCACAGTCCAGGACCAGAGGCTCAGGCTTGACCTTAAATAACATCCTGAGTCCATGGGCAAGGTATGTGGGAGACCCCAGTGATGCTGGTCAGTTAAAGCATGTTAGGGGCCAGAAATTAGATAACACTGAGTCTTGGACATATCTGAGATATTGTCAAAATCAGAAAGATATTATCTTTCAATTTTCTCTACCTTAATTCCAACAGTCAGCCATGACTGTGTTGGTGAGGCCCTTCCCACTTCATTGCGGAAGATGCTAGTGGGATGACTGCATCACACTCCTACATGCGCAGCTCCTAGGTGCATTACAACAAAAGAGCTGTGAAATGGCCCCAACTGTCCTAGTACATCCATCTCCTTAGCCACAGAGTTGCAAAGAAAGTACAAGGTACTTACTGCCATAATTAGCAGGAAGAAGCAAGTGAACAGGTAGTGCCCATATAGTGGGGGGTAAGAAACACAGAGGTGAAATGGAGGTGGGTGAGGAATGCAGATTGCAAGCAAGTGGGCACAAGGTCCTTATTTCATGTACTAGGGCCCAGATTAGTCAGATTATCCTGTTGGTTTTCATCTAAAAAACAGGACTGAGGAGAGAAAGGGCTTTGAAGGCCAAAGAAAAATGTGGTGTTTGAAGAGAAAGTTAAGGGGATGTTAAACAATAGACCTCAGGAGAACTAGAGTTAGGAAAATTATTTTCCTTTCTTTCCTAATCTTCTTTAAGTTTACATCACTGCATTCTGAAAATAAATTACTTCCCTTTTTGGAAAAAAGAAATTAAATGCAGTATAAAGTTTATTTAATTTAAACAACACAAATCAGGAAATGGAGAGGTTACTTATCTCAGGGCAGTATTAATTTGCGCTTGCTTTGAAGAAAACCTTTATTTATCAGGACCTAATCTGAATACCCTTTTTGTCCAAAATTGGGTCATATCCCAAAATATGAATCATTTGCATTGGCAGATCCCTCATTTATCTCAAATCTCACTTGGCAGATACATTTCATGTTCCATCTCACCCCACAACAGAGAACGTGTAACAAAAACTGGTTATCTAGAGAATAGTGATAGAGTAGATTACACGCATGAGGAACTTTTCCAGTTCTGCTTCTTGCCTTTGATGATCTCTCCTGCCAAACCCTCACAAGACCAACAAAATCATAAATTTTAGGCTTTAACTGCTTCTTTAAATAGGTGTGTAGGATGAGAAAATTTGTGTGAAAAGTCAAAAATCAGTTCAAAGCATGGCAGTTCACCTACTCTGCAGCACTAAGTCATTGTTCTCCCTCTGAACTGCCTCCTCACAAATATGGTGCCAGTTCAGAGATTTCTACCTGTTCCCTCAAGGTTTTCTCATAATTATGTTAAGCTGGTAAGGGACTCTGATTTACAAACTTTGTCCCAAAACTGATATTTCCCATAGGCAATGGAATTGCTCACCCAGAGGTTGTGCCATGATGATAACATTATACAACCCTTTCTCAGCTGCTAACCCATGGTGAAATAAGTACTCAAGACACTGTGGGATCAGTCCCTGTGTTTCACCAGCCTATTTTAGCCATATTTGTATTTCTTGGTCATAGAAACTGTTTATTGATATGGCAAAGGGGAAACGAAGGTTTTAACTGTTCCAGAAACACCGGATAGGACGTTCTTCAGAGCAAGGAACTGACCAAGCAGTCAGCAATGATGTTAACTGTTTTAACTTTGTTTTGGCAGGAACTAGCAGAGAAGTGGGCTTCAGATAGAACTACTTAGTGAAAATAACCCCAGACCGCAAGAACCAGCTGCCATGTAGTGTGGAGAATGAAGTTCTAGTTTCTGATCTCTTAATTTGAGTGAAGAGTTGAAACAAGACAGCACCAATGATTGATAACTAGGGAGCTGCTGTTCTAGTTATCATGAGGACTACAGCTGAGTCTTAGCTTCAGCAGACTTACATATGAAATATTTTTTGGCAGAAGTATATGTGTGTATCTATTTGTAGGCGTTGCTTTTTCTACTCAAAGGAAAGAAAACCTCTCCATGTGATTCATTGACAAAGAAATTAACGTCACTGGCAACTGAGGGGCAAAAATCATGCTCTATTCTTTTTCTGATTGTGTTTCCACTCTAATGTCTGATGATGATAAACACAGCAGTAGAAGTTGATGGCAGCAACAAAGGTATCAAATACTGGAGAATTAGTGTGAATACTAATGTATTCATACTATGTAGTGTGATAAAACTGATGCTGTTTTAATGTTGTTAAACTGAGGACTTCCAACATATAATGCATGCTGCTAGAAAGTGATCCTCATATAAACACAGCAAAAGGGGTTCCTTTCTGTATGCATAGAAATTACCAAGATACTAGCAAAAATTCTGTGTTTCAGGTTGTGTCTCATTAATGTGCAGCCAACAACATACATTATGCCAAATAAAAAATTGATAGAGGAAAAAAAATATATGTAGCGACTTTAGTTTTTAAAAACAGAAAATATTTTTCTCTTGGATATGTGATATCAAAGTGAAAATGAACATACACCCTGGAACTGTATTATTTGTCCTCCACATCCAATTCATTCCAGAGAGGACCAAGGAAGGGTATACTTAGTCTCAAGAACTCAAAATTAGGAAATGTGAGGGAACTGCTATTTTCCCAGTGACTGAACTGTTATTCAAGTAGTTGATGAGCTATAACCTTAACCATACAATACACTGCTATAGCATGATGCCCTCTATATTCAAAAGATGTTTGCTCTAAAGAATCATGAATTCTCAAATCTTTTTGGAAAATTTCACAAAGCATAGCCCTATGGTGTTTTAAAGTTGATCTAAACATTAAATTTACCAAATATATGCCTATCCTCTGACATTAAGTATTACACAAAAATCAATTTTCTGAGAAAGAGGATAATAAATAAATATCAGAGACTGTAAATAAGCAATAGAACAGAAAAATTTTTTTAAAACTCAGAGAACTGTATTTTTTATACTTCATATTTCCAAAGTCTCTTTTAAAACTAGCATAGTTGATACTCATTTTATCAGTTTAATCATTAACTTGTTGCTTAACCTGTCTTGTTACTTAGGTCTTTAAAAGTCAACAGATAATAATATGAAATAAATAAAACCTTTGCCACTCATTCCTACATCAAGTTTTACGTAATGCTCTCCTAAATATGAGTTGCAATAGAAACCTTTGAACAGCATGCCAGTAAAATGGACTTTATTGCAAAGAAGCTGATAAAGTCCTGTTTGGAATATTGTCAATTTATTCCAGGAATTTAACTGCAATTAACCAGATACTTTAGGCTTCTTAAATGTAGCAAATCTCTCTTCTGTAAATATACTGCTCCTCATTTCTTCAAATGGAAAAACTTGGTCTATAAATGGCCAAGATACAGTCCTTCTTTTTTTTGAGATTGCCAGTAAAAGTGGGCAGAGACATGATGATTTCTGTGAAGGGAATGTCAGACAGGAGGTGCTAAAATGACAAGAGGCCTTGACTGTGTTTACACCTGACCTTGGATTACTTCAAGGCAGTACCTGAGGTGTGAAAAAGCACTGTTTTCCTGAACTTACCTTTGATCCCTCCACTTATATCACAGTTTAACAGTATTTTAGCAGGCTACTTCCTAGTCCAGTTTTATAAATTAATCAAAAATTTGGGTGCCTCTATTTTTTGGTTTTAGATGTTGGATATTCATGTACTTCCTGCTCAAAAAATTAGCTGCTTCCTAATGCCTTGGTGTGGGGGTTAAGGGGAGAATAAAAGCAATTAAAAGTCCATGTGCAATTACAGGCCTCTGATCTCATTGAGATCATGGAGATGTGGGATAGCTCTTATTACTAGAGTTCTGCCTTAGGTGAATCTAAACTCTTTAGGAAGAGCAGGCTGGATTAGCAAATAGGTGGAATTTTCCTGTATGTGATAGCAGCAAGCATGCATGGAGCTCTGCCTTGGGGTGGAGTTTAAGCCAGTTGAGAGTTTACAGTTTAGGATTAGAGACAGACCAACAAGGGCAGTGTTGTGGTGGCTGTCTCCTATAGGCTGCTTGAAGAGGGAAAAGTAGTTGAGACTTTCTTTGGACAACTGAAAGAAGTCTATCATGGGCAACCTGTGGTCCTCAGAAAGGACTTTCACCACCAAAATATCCACTGGATGGATAACACAGCAGGGACAAGCAATACAGGTAGCCTCAAGTACATCACTGATGATGCTCTAGTAACTGACTGTAACTGATACCAAGTGCTTGAGGAGCTGAAGAGGGGGCCTGCTTTGCTCCACCTGGTTCTTCGTTTTAGTAAGGCTTTCATCACTATCTCCCTTAACAACTTAATTGACAAAATTATGACTTACATACTGGAAAACTATACAGTGAGCTGGATTTAAAGCTGGTTTAACTGCTGGCCTCAAATGTTTGGGATCAGCAGCTTGAAGTCCAGCAAGAGGTAGTAATCTGTGGTATATCCCAGGGGTCAATACTGGGACCAATATGCATTCATTAATAACCTACATGATGGGACAGAGCACACCTTACACAGTGATAGGAGAAAAGACAGCAGACACTAACTGAAATACAGGAGAAAAAGCATCTAAACATATGCAAAAACTTTTTTCCACTGTGAGATTGGTTAAACACTGGACTAGGTTGCCCAGGTCATTTGTGAAGTTTCCACATTTGAAGATATTCAAAACCCAGCTGAACACAGCCCTGGGCAACTGGCTCTAGCTAAACTTGCTTTGAGCAGCAGGGTGTTGAACTAGTTGATCTCCAGAGGTCCCTTCCAACCTCAACTGTTCTGTGATGCTGTAAGAAGTGATGTGTTGTGGATTAATCAAATTAACCTGGACACCTTCTGCTAAGACACTAACTACAGAAATCTATTTTCCCGAACAAAATATAACATGACTAAATAAATTGTTAAGCTTACTCAGACTTTGGGGAGCACACCATATGTGGAAACTCAAAATCTGTGCAGGTTAGTCAGATTTTAGTTGCTCATCTTATTTCATTTTTTTTTGGGGAGCACTAATGAAAGTACTGATGGAAATGCTAGGCTTCCTAGAAATGTTTGTATCAAGCGTTCTTGATGAGGAAATCTGCATATGCAGTGTAATTGGAAGATTTGCTGCCCTTCAAATGTTGCAATAATTTAAAGGCTCAAGGAAACATCCTGTGATTATTTTTTTTCAAACTAACATGTACCTATGTCTTCTAAAATCAGTCCCAACCAACAACACAAACCAAGAACAGCCTGTTATCAAACTTCTCTTAACATGCCTTTCTGAGAAAGCAGATTATTTTGTTAAACTTTGGGAGTCTTTCCCAATAATTGACATGGCAAGTGCTGTATCTTCTCTGAAAGACAATGAATTGGCTAAGAACAACTGCTAGTTAATCCTCTGGGTGCCATGAGAGAGCCAGCAGGAAAGTGGGCTTTGTGCCTGCCCTTATCCCTGCCTCCTACATGGTATAGTTTGTGAGGACACTGCAGTGTTGAGAAGATTCACCAAAGCTGGTTGAAGTCGTTCAAGCTTCTGCATGGCAAGGATAAAACTATACTCTCTTGCTCCACATGTGGAGGGGACTGGGCATGGAGGGGTTCAAGGGGGCCAAAGGCACAGCTCAAGAGCACTGAAGGAGGGATGGACTGGGAGCACTATGGAGAATAAACTCTGAGCTCTGGATACAGCTTAGGAGACAGGGGAATTAGTTGCGTCATAGAATCATAGAATAGTTAGGGTTGGAAAGGACCTTAAGATCATCTAGTTCCAACGCCCCTGCCGTGGGCAGGGAAACCGCCCACTAAACCATGTCACCCAAGGCTATGTCCAACCTGGCCTTGAACACAGCCGGAGATGGAGCACTCACAACTTCCCTGGGCAACCCATTCCAGTGCCTCACCACCCTTACAGTAAAGAATTTCTTCCTC
>JASSUY010040120.1:0-12902 GCA_032466535.1 Forpus xanthops | reverse complement strand
CCTCATGGCCCTCCTCTGCACTTGTTCCAACAGTTCCATGTCCTTTTTATGTTGAGGACACCAGAACTGCACACAATGCCCTTTCTCAGAAATGTTCCACAAGCTTCAGGTTTCCAAAGGGAAAGAGGAAGACTTTGCCTATCTTTTTGCAGTTCTGAACTCAGTTCTAGAAATACCATCCTACGCATATATACAAAATGAACTAATGAAAACTAAATCTCAAATTCCTGATGGATTATCTTCTCAGATAACCTGTGCAAATGCTAGATTTTGGCAGATGAATGAAACTCCTCCAGCAAAAAGGAGTGACTACAATAAACAATCTCTTGACTACATGGTAACTATACACTAGCAGAATAAATTATCAATAATCAGTAGTTATATTGTAACATCCAGAGCTGTGGTGCAACTATTTCATGAGTGCCAGACTGGAGATGCTCGTGTAATATGTCACAATTGTACTGTCTGCTATCTTTATTGCTCATGTTAGGAAGTTCTGATTATTCCCAGAACTTCATCACAGATATCATTTTCTGAACATTTCCAAAATAAGAAAATAGAATTTTAGACACCCAATAAGGTTTTTGATTTTATAAAACAATGGGAACTCAGTAAGTCACCAAGTGTTCACATATCTTACACAGATGGAGCTCCACTCTCTGCCAACCTTCTACCATTCAGACTTCCCTTCAAAAGCTACATGCCTCCTCCTGCTCTGCCTTAGCTTCACTCCTGCCTTTAAAACTGGTAATTCAAGGTTTTGTTCTCACTGAGCTTATGAAGATGAAAGAGCCAACACCAAGGCAAGATACCAGTCTTGCCCTTATACAAAAAAGCTGGTTCTCCATTACCCACAGGAATCCAGGAGGATATGGGAGCCCTGCCAAGATATCAGCCTGCCCCATGGGAGACAACAAGTCTAGTGGCTTGCTTTATGAATTCTCTGGGAGTACACTGGCTAGATATCATCAGTCAGCTCTAACTTCTTCCTGAGAGACAGTGACACTCTGCTCCTGCTGTGATCCCAAAGCACACATCTTCCACAACACCTGTGGGAATCAGTGTTCCATGCAGATGTAAGATATTGTTGATGCTGTATCTAAAAACCGGGGCTCCCAGCTCAGTTGACTGGGGGTGATTTCTCCCTCCATCCCCATGTGAGTCAGCTGCTCCACAATGCCTGCAGCCATTCAGCTGTGCCTGTCTTATAACCTGATCCCGCCTTACTACCTGGGAACGATTTGTCCACGCTTGATTGCGTTTCAGTTCACTATCTGTAATAGGATGATGTAGCTTTGGTATTAATATTTGGATGAACAAATGCTAGTTTGAAGTAATCAGGTATTACATTAACAGAAGCCATGTAAAGATCTAAGATAGCATATTCAAATTTATGAAATTCTGAACAATTATTGTGGTTACTGCCACAAAGTTCTGGGCCCTACTCAGCAGCACCACAGAGTGCCGCAGTATACTTAAAGAGATTACTGTCATTTTTATTGTATTAGCATTTATTTTTCATTAGAGGTCTAAGTTATACCAGTAACACATTAATCACGCGTCACTTATCCCATGGGAAACACAGAAAAGAAACGGAAACCAGCCATTCCTTTCCTAACATGAACAGGTCTCAATAACTTGGGAATTTGCTTTGCTAATTAGTTTTCTTGTTTTCAGAAACTACTTCTGCAAATAACCAGAATAAAGAGGAAATAATTTAGGGAGGCCTTTGTAAAAATAAAACAGAAAAACTCACCACGTATTTTCCTGAAGTACTGCTTCTACATTTAAAGTACAAGTCCAAAAGATAAACCTACCTTGAAATATGATTCACTGATGTGAAATACCAACATACTCAATATTCTCATAGTGAGAGTTTTATGTATGGTCAGATTGTGATGATAGAAAAGGATATTGTGTCACATACCTTTACTAAAGTACTCACAGACTACAGATATTTGAGTACTGTATGGCTTTGAACAGACATAATGTAAAACCAAGTCAGGAATCACTCACTGGAGTGACCTGAGCTTGTTACTGGAACGTGTTACGAATTGTAGCATTCTGATCAGTCACAAACTGATTCTATAGTCAGTCGCAAAGCTTGTCCTGGATCAGTGCTTTAAAAAGACAACTTCGAGAAAAATATGTCATGGTAGAGCCCTTGCACTTTTTGACTGGTTTGGTTTTAAATGCCCTAACAGGAGGCAGGTGTAGATTTGACTCACTGATATTTTGCCTTTTGGTGTATGTAAACGAAGAGGTTGTGCCTCAGACTGGCCAGATCCCTCTCCCACCAGTGACAGAAACAATTGTGCATTTCAAAGGAACCTTCCTGCAAGTCCAAGAAACTTTTTGTCATGCAGATGAAACCAACTTGTTTGTTTTTGTTGATGTTTTTAAATGCCAAGTTGTAGATATGTCTGTTGTGTTAAACACATCAAACAGGGAACCAGAACATCAGTCTCCTGCATTTTGAGTTCTGTTGTAGACAAGGATAGTTTGCTTAAGGTTGCATTTCAAACAACAGCTCTTTGATGCTGTAAATACCCAGCTGAACAGTGATCATTAACACAAGAAGGTGGGAACAAGCAGTCAAATGGAGATCACTTGCAGGAAAGGGACAGTAACAAGGGTTGCCAAACTGAAACAGCTTCTACCTCAAAATTGCTTCAAACTAGCACAAAAGTATACACAAAACCAAAACCTGTCACTGCCATTGTTCATATTTTGTACATCCATTGCTACTGTAAGTGAAAAGGGAAAAAAAAAAGAAGTCCTGGTCCTCTTCAATCTGGAAACAGGAATTCTTCCATGGACATGGACTGTGGCTTAGGTACCATAGGATTCACCACAGGACGGGAAATGACAGGACCTGAGCTATGCTCCTGACTGGCATTACAGTGAGTCTGGGCATGTCGACATTGCACAATGGAGATCTCCAATCTTCACAGCTGCAGTGCAGAGACGAAAGCTGCGAACTGTGTCCCAACACTTCAGCAAGTTTCACAGAAAGGTCACTGACACTTTCGGCCCTCTTGAGCCTTATGGCTCCCAAGTTAAAAAGAAAACCATAAGGTTGCTTTTTGGGCTTCATAGATACACTGGAGTTTCAGCAGGCAGAGATTTGAGTGCAGATTTTGTACAATGGAAACAGAAGTTTGAGTTCTCAAAACAACTTCAGAATTGCTGCTTTCAGAATTCTGCTTTTCTAGGAAATACACAGTATTTATAGATAAATGGAATCAGCCTTTTTATCAGAGAGTGTATGATCTACTGAGCACTTTGGCTGTGATTCTGCTTTGGTGTTGTGTCATGCCTTGCAACTCTGCAGATGATGGCAGTTGGAAGAGGGTAAGGCAAACTCACAACTGTTCCATTTCATAATATTTCCAATACACACAAAAGAGGGCGGCTTCTGATTATCTAGGGCTGAAATAAACAAACACTTGGACCCTGTCCAGTCATTCTTATGCTGGTCTCCACTTCACTCTAATGCAGCAATATCCCAGTCTCATTGGTGTTTCCTGTACTACCTAATCAAAGCAGAAGCTGGTTTATTAAGTACCTTGTTCAGAGGTCACTAACCATCAACAGCTCATCTGAAGCCGAATTTGGATGTTAAAAAATAAGAAGTAGAGAACATACGTTTTTCTGCCTCTAAAATGTCGGTTTTATCATATCCTGCAAATGAAGGGCTTTGAGTAGTTTTCAAAACTGATCAAAGAGCTGCATAATACAGCCCTTCACAGACCAAACTATGTGGGCTCGAAGGGTGGAAATTTCAAAGCATGGTGCAGGAGAACCTGCTGCCCCAGATAAGCTAATTAACAAAACCAGTAATGGCTGGAGTTCTGAATTGGATTATTCTTCAAACTGCACAGGAATTTGTTTCAAAAATGTACATCAGTTAGTTAGCAGAATGGTACTATTGCATTGAGAGCGTACGGTCCTCACATTGTGCTTCAATAGGCAAAATTTCTAAGAGAGAAAACATTAACCCCCCCCCAAGAAAAAAAAATATCTGTAAAACAAGTGAGACTTGATCTTCCAAGTCCTATGGCATATGGTATACGGTATGATACTCTGTCCTTAAACAGTTATCACCATGCCTATGCTGGGAATCGCATCAACCTAATGAAATACTTTTTAAATCTGGTTTTAAATTGATCAAGTTAAGTTGGCATAAAAATCACATGTAGACCTGTAACTTGGGTTTTATTCTCTACAAAGTGTCTATGAATAACTTATGAAAATGTTACCAACATGTCTTATGTCAAACAAGAAAGGCTTATTGAAGAAACTAAAAGGCTGCATTGAGAGTGTAGCAAAAGGATGAGAAGTCTAGGGAAACTGTCATATCTCATTACTAAAATCAGTATCCCAAAGAACAAAAAAGGTTCTTTTATCTAATTTTAAAAAGAAAAAAAGATGACAGGATAAAAAAAACCAAACAAGCAAACAACAAAACCCACCCAACACCTACAGTAATTAAAAAGCCTATAACCTCAATAGAAATCTGCCCTTTCTTGAAAAATCCATTTACAAGACAAAATAATGACAATATGAAATTGAAATGTTTTTTACCAGATTCACTAAAATCTTAAAAAGAAGAAAAATGGATTAACTGAAAGAATATCAAAGGTTCAGATTTCAATACCATGACTTCTATTGTTATCAAATTACTGTAGGGATCATAGTCCAATTTTTAAATTTAAGAGCCATGAAGGTCAAAATCAGTCTCATGGATGCTATTCGTAATGTAGTTGTAAGGGTAGCATTGCTACAGCTGTGAGGAACTAAGGATATGAGAAAGATGGGCTGAAGGCAGACATGTTTCTATTAGACCAGCTGGGTATAACTGGGAAAAACTTGCAAGCTTTGAGGCATACAAACCTCTCCTCAGGCTAAAAGCTTTTGAGCACAAGGTGGGTTTTTTTCCCGTTTTATCAATTGATCAAATGTTCTTTCTCCCTTTGCTGTTTATTATTTCACAAAGATATTAGTCTCAGATAAAGGAATTAGAAAATAACAAATATACAAGACAGTACCAAACAATGCTTGTCTTCCACAAAGCTTATTTTGAAGTCTCAGGCACTTGCTCAGAGCTGGTAGTCTCTTCTCAACAGTCACCTGTGTTCATCTGCACCTTTGGTAGCTCAGAACTTTGAACCTCTATTTCTTACCACAGTCCTTACCCAAAAAGAAAGATAAAACACAAGTTTTGAAATATCTTTTCGTTTATGTCAAGCAAAAAAACCTCAAAGCAGTCGTAGCTACTGGCCAGTACAACAGAAAGCTGTGTGTGGGCAGATTAGAGACTAAAAGGACGGGATCACTTGAGAGGAGGGTAAGAGAAGCGAGTCACATGCAGATGATGAAAGACTGATCAGCAGTGGAAGAGAGGGGAAGGGGAACAGAAGTGCTGATCAATGAAGAAAGCAGGAAACAAGGAGCACATTGTGGGATCAACTAAAAATGTTGCTGCTCATCGTTAGCTCCCATGATTAATATAGGTCTAAGACCCCTAGTAAAAGGCAGGCTTATGAGCAGATATATAAAGTGAGTGAAGAATGCTTGAAAGGGTACCCTGGTAGCAGCAAATCCAATTTATTAATATTGAGCATTCTGCTATAAATAGCAGTGTTCTCAAAAAGCCTATGTTAAGTAAATAAACACAAAACCTCCACTCCATCTCAACACGATCAATATCCATTTTGAAATGACACTTGGTTTTACAACATACTATTCTTTGTGCATTCTAACACATTTTGAAAATATAATTGAAATAATTTCCCTCGCTATTTTTTTTCTATATAATGAATTTATGTCATATCAGGACTTGCAAAATAAAGCTCTGATGTGGGGGGAAAAAAGGTCAAAATAGTGACTTTTCCTGTAGCACATGCTTTCCCTGGGATAGGAAGTCCAGTTCAAAGCATACACTGAAATTAGCTGGACACCCATTGATTTCAGTGGAGCAGACCTGTGAGGAGATCCTGAAGAACAGAAGGAAGAAACTAGTGACAACAAATACAAGGAATTCCTTTTTTAAACAATGCCTAACAAATATACACAATGATCACAGTCCAGCCTTTGATGTTCAACTCCCCAAAGCTTTAACTTTGTTACTACAGGAAAAGCAGAATTGGGCTCCCAAACCAGACAGGCACGGATCACATCTGTTCTCAGACACACCAGAATTAACTAATGAAACACTGCTGACTGCAGCATGTATTTGCATCTAGATTGGCAAGTTCATATCGAAGTCCTTCATAGACAACATTAAACAAACTGTGGAGACTCACTTATGTGATTTACCATATGGACCTTGGTGAAGTCAAGGCCTTGCTTTGTACTATTTTCTACAAATATCCATTGCATTTCACAGGTAAGAAAAAGTTATTTGGAACAGTACTTATTAAAGCTAAAATATGACCTTACAAACCAGGACCTGTTTTGTTTCTCAAACCTGATCTTCCAGATACACATGTAAAGACACAGAAGGCTCAAGCAGAACAGATTCATAGGCAATACATACTATTGTTTGGACAAAAAAAAATAAACCAGGTTCATATGAGCACCCAGGCTAATTTAACTTGTAGCTCACTGAAAATGAAGGTTTTATTATGGAAATGTTGATATGATCTTAACTGTAACAGCACAAACACTGCTACTGAAATACAGTTTAGAGTAAGCTCCATCAAGGAGTGTTTTGTAAATGAATAATGACTTTGCTTATAGCTAATCAACATCAGTGTGTTAAAAAAGATGAAATAGTGCTGGAAGGCAGTGGGAGGTAGAAGAGCCTCAAAGTGCAAACAGGTGCTGATCTCCCTTCAGGGGGGATTGAGTGGCACAGACCTTACAGGCCTGTCACTTCTGATCAAAGCAAGCTCCAAGACCACATAATCACCATCACCCACCTTTTAAAGGATGCCCTGATTTATCATCTGTCAGTGTTAATAACTCAGCTACTCTGTCTAAAATACTTAAGAACATTACACAAGGATAACATTTCAAATTTTTTTTTAAAGAAATGTGTAAATATTTTAAACCAAAACGTACTAAAGTTCCTCTTTTGAGGCCATCTGTTTTTGGAGACCACCTGTCATCAAAAGACCACCTGAGCACATAATATCCCATCATTACAGAACTATCCCCTTCAAGCCATGGGTTTTAAGCGTTAGAATAAGAAGGGTGTATGTTACAGACGTTGTTACTGGGCTTTTGATTGAGTTTGAAGCCATAGAACTACAGCCATATGTGAAAATAGCTTTTTAATAACATACATATAAAATGCAAATTTGGGGAAAATCTGATAAGAGATCTGAACGTTCCTTGACAGAGCTCTTCCCATCCTTTCAAACATGGTGCTTGCACTGTATTTAATGCTGAGACACAGTCTGCATCCTCAGAACCTACATACTTTGAGCCAATTTCTACCCTCATGGGTCATCTACAGCTCTGACCAGAGAGAACAGAGCACTTACACACAGGCTTGTGGCAAACATCTGATTCTTGATTTACAGTGTATCTATACACTAACAGAATGATTTTTTTCTGGAGCTATTTTTATCTGATAAATGCCACTGGACTGTGATGAAATTTCCACTCTGGAAGCACATTTGGACTCACATTCCTTCCTCAATAAGTTTGCGATGGAGTGACTGTGTTGCTAATACATCACTTTTCTTAAAAGTCTGCTGATAAGCAAATACCCAACAGGTCTTGATAGAACTAAGAGAAAAATCCAATAAAATTCAACACATATGAACATGATCTTACATAAAACTACTGTGACAAGTAAATAAGTTTAATATAGAGTATTTTTTGCGATATTTTCTTAGACTTCTTTGTTTTATCATTATCATTTTGCTAATATGCAGCCTTCTAAGACAAGAATAAAATTCTCTGATAAATTATTAATAATGCTATATTCAATCACTGAAGTGTTGTGAAAATAAGTATATTGCTTTCCATTAACAGTTGTAAGCTTCCACTTCCTTAAGTAGCAACTACAGTGTTAAACTGTTAAGCCTGTTCAGAGTTATGGGACAGCAAGTATGATTTCTGAAATAATTCACTCTTCAGATGTCCTTAAAGACAACCATTATACTTGGCTGCACCTACAGTACATTAGATCTGATGTAATGAAATCAGTACCATTATATACTTAAAGAATCTAGTTTGCTTACAAGTAAAATAAAATAAAATAATTGAATAACTGCAAAGCTGAAATAAAATCCAAATACTTATAGTTCAGCGAGAATCTATTTATAACATTACAAACCTAGCCAAGCATTCATATTTGGTATACTCATAGAAGAACTTGCAGTTCTGCTCTGGTGACAATGAAGGGCCTAAGATGACAACTGATTAAATTCAGAAAGGCAGCAGGAATTCAGCCACTGCTGAACATCTTTCTTCATTTTTGCCTCTTCCATACTCCTAGTAGCAGAGTGTAAAAATACATGATCAAGAATGAAAGCAAATCATTGTCTATAGTCTACAAAACTAGTGAGATGTTTATTTGAGTGGCTAATGTATTTTTGTGTGAAGTCTGAAATCATTCTCTAAACAAATCTTGTCACCGGTAAAACCAGCACTAACCTTTACATCAGAGATGAAATTGGTGTCAGTCAGGTAAGTTACTGACAAGGTGACATGCACAATAACAAACACATACTTGAAGTACTCCTGCAGCAACTGCAATACACAGGTTATTTTAAAACTGTATTTCTCATATCTAATATATAATTGATCTTAGCTAGAACATACACAATTGGAGAGGCATTAATTCAGTAGTTTCAGGAGTGGTTTTGGTTATTGCAATGTCCTACTTTGGCTCCAGCTGGATGTCCTCTGGATTAACTTCCAGACCATCTAAAAGCTGTGTATCAAAGAGTGCACATAGGCATAAAGGAGGAAAAACACATTTCTTCTTTCCCCAAAAGATAAATTTTACATTGAAAGCTGCTTTGCACGTATGCAATGTAAGTAAAGATTATTAATAATACCTGCAACCTAATTTTTGTCATTGAAATTCCTAATCATTGCCAGAAACGTTTAAAAAGCCTACAAGAAAGCAAACATTTACCTGTCACACTTGCACAGATAAACTGAAAAACCAGACCACTAAAAAGGATCCTTTTGTTGCAAAGTTCCTAGACACAACATGACTGTAACAGGGATCCTCACTCCAGCAAAGCCCATTAAGACCTTTCTTCTTTCTGTGATGAGACACCTGATAAAAGGGTTTTGTAGAACAGCCTCTGTGAGAAAGTGAGGCTATGTTACTATCTCCCCAGGTGATCACACTGCATGTTAAACTCAACTGCATGGAAAACTTCAGGTTAATTCAAAATCATGCTCCACTCTAAACTTGTTGAAAATACATATATAGGTTTTAACTGTTAGCTTTCCAAAAGCAGTATTCAAATAGCTTGGTTTTATTCCCCCTCTTATTTCGCCTGATCTTCCCTAAGTCTTTTCCCAAATAACACTGATACTTTCAGTAGCGGTAGAAGAAAAATCCCAGAAGAGCCGAGGCTGAGTCGCATTCACACTGTGCTGAAGTGAGCCGGCTATCTTTAACATGCTGAACATACCCCATGCAAATCTGAAAGGGGTGTTAACCGAGGGTCACTGCTGTAATCTCGGCGCTCTGTAAACACGGTACTACTCTCCATCTCTGCAGCTTTTTTACATCACTAAAGCCTCTTCCCATTCGGTTTTCTCAGTTGCAGGGGCTCACAGAAAGATGCAACTTCAAAATTGCATTTGTTTAATTCCAACTTGCAATATCTTTGGAGGAATTTCTTATTCTATCTGCTTATGCTTGCAGGCAACTATAACAACAAGTATTGTATTCAATGTGTGCTTTTAGCAAGTTATTGAGAAAACAAGTTTATTAACCACATAGCACATCGGAGAAAGTTTAGAACACACAAAATTATCAAACTAAAGAACATATTTTATTTTTAATAAAATAGTGGAGCATGAAAAATAATTGTATATTACAAATATATACAGCACACACTGTGCACCCCAGCACAGTAAAGAGCATCACTCTATACAAAGCTTCCCTTTGCAGAATCTAGTGCTTCTTGATCTATTCATAGTGAGAATTTGTTTAACAATAGAAAGAGTCAATAAGCCCTTTGGGTCTCTTTGAATTGATCCCCCCCTTTTTTTTTTGCACAAATCAGTCCCAACGTGTATAACATTGGCTTGATTTCCATTAAAAAGCCACAAAATGTAACACTAAAGGGTTTCTGAGGACTAGACCTCTTAGTTCTTTTGTTAAGAGATTTCTTTTGTTGTCTTTATGTACAGCAAAATACTTGTTTCTCTTTTCATGTCATGGTAAGAAAAAAATGTATTGCACATTATTCTTATTCACAAAGTTTGTGTCTGGTGCAGGAAGTTTCTCTTTTAGTGAAAGAATATTGGTGAGCATTATAGATTGAACCTATTTTTAGGCACTCCAAACCCACTAGGCTGAGATAAGCTGTAAAGGATTTCTCTCTTTCTCTTTTTAAGTTAGCACAGAGTTGCTCTCCCGGATAGCGCACTCACTGAGGACAGGCCTCTTCGGGACCTTAGCTTCCATGCAGAGACAATGCTCACTGGGCACATTCAAAATCAAATCATTGCTCCAGAAAAACTCGACTATAGCTTGTTACTCAGAAACCTGCAGGAAATCCAGCTCAGCTACATTAAAAAAGTTAAACAGGGTGTTTTTTTCTCTTTTAAATAAATCTGAGGCTGATGAAGCACTTAACTACAGATTAGTAACAGAAGAGGCTGGTTTAATACACAATATTCTTTTTCCATGAGTACATTTACCTTCAGCTTCTCACCAGGTCCTGAATTCAGCGTGATACATTTTTTTTGCCTTGAGATAATTAAACTGTTCTGAGAGAGAGAGAAAAAAAAAAAGCACCATTGACTTGTTTAATTTCTGACTGCTACTGTGGGCATTTTAAGTCTGCCAGGTGAGATAAAGTCCTTCCTAAAACCTGGTCACACACAAGTGGGTGGTTGTAATGTCGATTCGTATTTTGCAAGGTGAGTTTTCTGTGGATGTTGAGGCTTTTTGTAGATGCCGCTACTTGTGATAACACTGGCAGGTTTTCTCCTGCTCCTCTTCTTGAATCTTCGACTACAAACATTTTGCCAGGACTGAAGGGTCTTGGAAGTCCAGATCCACATCCCGCTAGTAATGCCCACCACTAACAACATAAATATCTTGACCATAAAGATTTCTACTGCTGGAATAGAGTTATTCATCATGCAGTCTAAATTTTTTGTCTGGTTATTCATCTTGCATTTCTGCTGCGTTGCCACAATTTTCCAGTAATCCATATTAAGTCTTTCATAAAAGTAGCAAGCTATCACACAAGTTGCAGGCACTGTATACAAGACTGAGAAGACACCAATCCTGACCATAAGTTTCTCCAACTTGTCAGTGTTTTCTCCACCTGTTTTCATCACCCTCCTGATATGAAAAAGAGCCACAAAACCAGAGAGAATAAAAGAAGTGCCAATGATTAGATAACAAGCCAGAGGAATAAGTACAAACCCTGTCAAAGCATTCACATCCATGCTTCCAACATAACACAATCCTGTCAGCTCATCTCCAGCCACCCTTCTCATAACTAGGAT
Organism: Forpus xanthops; assembly: GCA_032466535.1. Lineage (NCBI taxonomy): Eukaryota > Metazoa > Chordata > Aves > Psittaciformes > Psittacidae > Forpus > Forpus xanthops. The sequence continues at coordinate 1,232 of JASSUY010040120.1, read as the reverse complement.
CATGATGGTCTTCACAGCCGGAATGGCCCATGCTGCCAAATGGAAGTAGCTACTGTTTGCTTCAATCGCTTCATGCCCCCATTTTTTCCCAGCTGCTAGAAACCAAGTTAAAGTCAAGATTACCCACCATAAGGAACTTGCCATACCAAAATAATACAGAACCAGGAACACAATGGTGCAGCCAGTGCTCTCCAGCCCTTCCTGGATGACATAGAGTTGGCCGCTGTCCCTATCACAGGCGATATTTTCAGCACCTGAAAAGAGGCGAATAATGTACCCCACTGAATAGACACAGTAGCACATGGAGAGGAAGATGATGGGCCTCTCGGGGTACTTGAAACGCTGAGGATCTATCAGAAAAGTGAGCACAGTAAAAGCACTGGAGAAGAAGCACAGAATGGACCAGATGGCAATCCAAATGACAGCAAACTTTTTGTCATCCTTGCTCCAGTAGACATCAACCCCTGGAGTGCAGAGTGGTGCGCAGGAAGCACTCTTTTCCACATGGTGGAACTTGCCAGGATTTTCACAGGAGGTTCTGCTCAGGCTGTCCTTATGCTGCTGCAGATCGTGGCCACTGCTGGGCCGCTGTGGCCGAAACATGGGTGGCAGCATGCTGGATCCCCTGGGCGGCTCATCCGATCCGTTGTTGGGGGCTTCCATGCAAAGGTAATTGGGGTCATTCTTGTTGGGCAGTTTGCTGCAGTCTAAGGAGTCTGGCCATTTGAAATGGAACTGCTCCATAATAGGAGAGCATTTCAGCCTGGCCTGCTCACACATAACCCTGCAGGCTGGGATGGGTGTAGAAACCTGCTCGGTGCACATAGGGGCATAGAGGGAGCACAGGAAAAATTTCAGATGGCTGTGGCAACCGTACTCCACCAAGGGGGCAAACTCGTGCAGCTGAATGGCAGCTTCCCTTTGGTTTTCATGTCCCATCAGGTTAGGCATCCTCGTCATGTTGTACCCTATATCCTTGCACATGGGGATCTCTATCGGCTGGCACCTCCCGTCACCGGGGCGGTCAATGTCTATGGAGCTTATCCCCGCGCAGAGGCCGCTCAGCCCGCAGAGCACCAGCAGGGGCTGCAGGACGCTCCTCGCCGCCGGCCCCATTGCGGCGGCCGCAGCGGCGTGGGCCCCACGCGTGCGGCCGGAGCACAGCTCCCAGCGGAGGAGTCACTTGAGCGGCTGCTGCCCGGAGCGGCACCGGCACCGGGCCCGGCCCGCCC
>JASSUY010040117.1:0-38593 GCA_032466535.1 Forpus xanthops | reverse complement strand
GGACCTCTCCAGTGAGCCAGGGCTGCTGATAAGTGATGGAAAGGAGCTCGGTGAACACTTCCTCCAGCTCCCTCAGCACCCCTGGGTGGATCCCACCTGGCCCCATAGACTTGGGTGTGTCTAAGCAGTGTAGCAGGTCACTGACCATTTCCCCTTGGATTATGAGAGCTTTGTTCTACTCCCCATCCCTGCCTTCCAGCTCAGGGGGCAGGGTACTCTGAGAAAAACTGGCCTTTCTATTAAAGACCGAAGCAAACGTGACATTAGCATAATACATAACAGTCACAAGGCAATTTCTTTCAAGTGTTTCACTTACTATTCCCATTATCACTCCTGAGAATAGAGTTGCTAACGCGAACACAGCATATGAGCCCCAGACTGGTATTCCAACATTCTCTGTTAAATAATTATGGCAGTGCTGAAATAAAAGACAAGAGAATCATTTCAAGAACAGCTGAATATCATGTGTGTTCAGATAAAACAGAGATCTAAGCACATACCCTGATCCACATTGACAACTGGAACAAAGCTGACATACTGCTCATCCTGAAACAAAGCAGAAAAGTACTGAAGGCATCTTTTAGCCAGTCACATATCCATACCTTCTGATTTGCCTGACTGGTCATTATTTCATCCCAAGTTGAACAATTTTCTGCTCGTGTCTGATTTCTCTTCTAACTACTTTGATTTTTATCATTTGCTTTGTCTTTTAATTCAATAAAGACTCAATCCCCATGAGATACTTTTGGTACTAACATCAGCTTGTTTCAGTGTTCTACATAGAGACAACAACAAACTTACAAACCTTCTTGACTTGTATCTGCTGACATGAATTTCAATTACTTCTACATTCTAAGTTATGTTTGGACACTCTGAGAAGCAGGTGGAACTCTATTCAAGATATTAAGCATCTGGAGATTTCATTAAAATAACCTATTAAAAAATAGGTAAGGTTATATGAAAACTGAGATCTTCAGACACTTATGTAAAATATAGCTGAACTTAAAAGTGAGAAAGACCAAGCTATCTGCCATTTATATCCTGCTGTTTCTGACACTTTCCTGTTATTATGAAACTTCAGCATTAAGTATTCACTGTCTCTAAAGAAAAGGCAAATTTGAACCATTAAGCCAACTTAAGTTGATGAGTGAGCAGTAGAAGCAGCCTGCATACTGCTTTGGTATGCACAGAAATGGGACTGGATCAGTACACTTCTAACTTATTCATCCTAAAATTAGTACCCTATTTCACACAGAGGGGGAGAGTCACCCCCCTCAATCTGCTGCTGAAGGAGGCATGACACTTGTCCATCACATTCCTAGACTAATTAGCAGCTCAGCACTGCTGCATAAGCTGATGGTACGGAGGCAGCACCGGGTGCAGCATCTAAGGATCTGTCCCAGCATGTCCAACAACAAGTTATGATAAAAATCAAAACTTACAGGAAAGAGGAAGGACCAAACCATGATGGAACTGGTTCAATAGATTTCCATTCCTGGTCATTAATGAAATTTATGAAATCAGATTTAGTTCTTGCACCTTGGTATCTCCTGAACTCCCCATCTTTACAACTGTAAAACAAACAAAACAACTCCTTTATTTTACATAGTCCAAGCATACAGCATTTTCTTCCACTCAACATCATGGCTCCCATCACCTTTCCCTAGATTGCCCTGGATCTTAGTTTTAATTTGCCTTAGATTACATTGGCTCTAAAATGTTTTTCAAAAATGCTGACTACAGGTATTTCTAGAATCTTGAATCTACATGTATCTCTGCTCAATATATGGTTATCTAGGTTGTGATTCCATAGAGATAATGATCTTCCTAATGCACTTGCCACATAACTGCACTAAGACCAATCTACCAAGAAATAAAGATTGCAAAATGGAAACACCCATGAGAAGATAGGATAAACAAGGCCTGAAGGAAAACAAAAAACATCAACAGGCAGTACTGCAAGGTCAGAGTAGGTAAAAGACAGTGGTTGTCCCTGTGTAAAGTAACTTACACTCCTAAAAAGCATGGCAAGCCTCATTTATTTGTCCCAGTAAAAAGTGTGGGAAATATCCTCTCTCCTCCAAGAAATCTGCAGCATTTCATACTTACTGATAGATGGTGGGAAGAGCTGCTATGACAAATCGTCCACTTAATCCTGTAAGAAAAGTTATTTTTTCAGAATTGCAGAGCACACTTACAGAGAAAGCAAAAAAATGCCTTATTATGCACCAAAATAAAAATAGCTCCTGCCCCAGGTATCAATATTTAATTGTGATCAAACACAAACGTGCATATAAACGTACTGCACACAGTCTAAAAGTCCCTGAACAAAGAGCCAGAAAGTTTCTCCATGGAGAAGAGATGTCCAAGGATAACTGTTTTACTTGACTGTTCTAGCTGTAGCTCTTGAGAAATGCCCTCCTTTTCCCACATGATCTGCAACTTTCAGTGTTTGCAGGAAATAATCCAAGTAAGGCAAGTTTCAAAAGCTATGGGAAGAAGTTACAAAAGTTACTTCAAAGAACAGTAGCAGCATGGAGAAGGTCATTTTTATAAACACCACACAGACGGGAAGGCAATTCAGGTAAGTGAGCTTCAGCTGCAGGAACAAGGGGAGGGAGTACCACAAGGAAAGCTAAAACCACATTTTTGCTCTGTACGATGCTTAAAAAGTACAACCAAAAATCCCCTTGAAATCCTCCAAATCACTCTCCAGAGAGATTCGCTTGTTTCCTTTATCTAGTGTTTAGAATACATGCAGCAATAGGTCTTCACCAGAATCATTTACAGTTATTGAGTCCAATCACAAACCTAACATTGCCAAAATGAAAAGCTTCCCAAAACAACTCCATTTTCTGTCAGTTTGAACTATTCTTCTCCTTTAATATTTGTGGAGATACTGAAGGAGTTCTGGAAAGCCTTTTGGGTTCTGTTTACTGCAAAACTATGATCTTGAAATGCGTATTGCAAAAAGCACATTAAAAAAAAAATTTTGAAAATGTAGTTGCCTATGAAACACTAAGTGATCTTTACCTTAAAATCCCAGGATGGTTTAGGTTGGAAGGGCCTTAAAGCTCATCCAGTTCAAAACCCTGCCATGGGCAGGGTCACCTTCCACTAGGCCAGGCTGCTCCAAGCACCACCCAACCTGGCCTTGAAGACTGCGAGGGATGGGGCAGCCACAGCTTCTCTGGGTAACCTGTGCCAGTGCCTCACACTTCGAGTTTCCTATTAATCATATTTCCTTCGAGCATATACACTTTGTCATTTCAAGACTTCCTCCTTAGTTTCTGACTGGGCTTAAAACGCGACACCCTTGCACCAGGCACTCCACGGGCAATGGGAAGCCCCAAGCCCCACAGAAGACCTCAGGAACCACCATCCCCTCCAGCCTTTCTCACCCGGCTGCTCCGTGACATCCACTTTGGCGATGTTCACTTCCAGGTCCTCGGCCCACTCAGAAAACTTCTCCCACTCGGGCTGCAGGTTCTGGCAGGCGGGGCACCAAGGGGCATAGCTGGGGGCAGCACAGCTCCGTCACCGAACAGCACCGCCCAGTCCCACACGGCCTCAGAGCTGGCCGGGGAGACACCCCCCGTTCCCTCCCCACCGGCCCGAGCGACCCGCTCCCGACTCACAACACCACCATCCACTCTCCGTGCAGCAGCTCCCGCCACATGCCGTCCGACAGCACCTTCACCCCGCTCCGCCTCTCGGCCGCGGTGCCCGCCAGGCAGAGCAGCGCACACAGCCACCGGCCCAGCCCCATCTTGCGCCGCACTCACTTCCGCCTTCCCGCGGAGGCGGAAAAAGGAGGAGGAGGGAGCCAATCGCGCCGCTCCCCTGCTCCTACGTCACTGCTCCGCGCCGCGGCGGGCGCGCTCAGGGCCGTGAGGTAAACGCGGTCGCTCTGTGGCGCTTCGGGCGCTGTGGGCCTGGGTTCGGAGCTAACCGGCGGTAAAGGCGTATCCTTGTTCTCCTTCAGCGCTTTGCCTGGCTCCGTGCGCACGAGGGCTTCCCCTGTCAACGGAATTCGATATTCACGTATTTAAGCCCCAGCTCTCTCAGCCCCCTCCCCTGTGTGCTGCTGACCTCCTTCGCCTGCGCTAGGTGCAGGATTACCGCTCTTCTCAGGAGGGAACGATCCTGCTGTGGTTCTTAACACAAGAAGTGGTGCTGTCCCCGGTTGGAGATACACCGAGAGAAGATGCCAACAGCGTTGAAGCCAGCTCATTTCCAGATTGCTCTTCAGATCACAGGGCCAGCCCCAATAGATGATTAGATTCTGATGCTTTTACCATCATACCCATTTTCATAGGAGCATCGTGCAGCTGCAGCTTGGCAACGTTTGTCAGGACGTGCCAAAGGCCTGTTCCTGAAGTGAGGGTGGCTGGACTACCAAATTCCCAGTTTCTGATCCAAATAAGGGAAGAGTGAGATACACCCAGAGACATGCAACTGAGAATTAGCATTGCATGTGGCAAGCCTCCTGATTCCCTAGCTTCAGTCTCAAACCGCTGAACTGATTTTAGCAGGAGCCTACTAGAATACTGGTTCTGAGGCAGTGAGGTGGCCTGGAATCCATCAGCAGGCATGATTTCAGCTTGGGAGAAATGAGAGGAGACTGAAAGCAGGGGCTTGCAGTGGGGAATGTTGGGCAGCCAGAAACGTAGGTGTTGCTACGTCTTCTGCTGATAGCATTTCAGTGCAAAAGATGCACAAACCATAGAATATAGAGCGAACTGTGTGTATAATGGGACCAAAGTGCTATCTTGCACACTCAACTGCAGAGCCAGGCACAAAGGGACCATCTCCTTCTCTCCAAGTATTTATTTACTCCAGAATGATACAGATGTAAAACCCTGCAGCCCTGCTGGGTTTCCATCACTTTGTACAAGTCTGGAAGTTGCTTTTATATCCAGAAGACAGTAAATACTGTGCTGACTACTACTGTGCAGTCAATAAGAACATTGAAACCAAAAATAATTACTTCAGACAGACAACATAATCTGTAACAGGCTCATTACTTCACTGCTATCAGATATTTCATTGGGAGATGCCGTTTATGACACTCCGGAAGATTATGTTGGATTATTATATCAGATTAGGTTACATTATTTTCCTGGATAGTGATTTTGCCATTTAATGCTCCTAGGCTTAAGGAGAAAGGAGCTGGTAGACGTCTACTATCAATAAAGAGTATCTTCAAAGGCATACAAACCTTCCTATGGAGACAGTGTGAAAGACAGTGAAAAGTATGACTTCATGCCTCTTGCACTTAGTTCCAGGAAGTATTTTAAGGGTAATGACTGCTGTGAAGTACTTTTGCTCTCTGTTATTATTACATTGACATTGTCTTACTTCTTTATAAAGTTTTGAGGCATTTGAGAACAAGAAAGAACAAGCCTTCACCTTTTATGCATGCTTTCTCCAGCCTGTTTGTCTCCGGCCCTCCCAGGCGGACTGGAGAAATGTTAGCCTCATCTTTCAAGGTTTATAGAAGAATAAAGAGATTTAATAACCAGACAACCAAACTAGCTAACTAAGAAAAAACATGTGTCCTGGGTTGCATCAAAAGGAGTGTGACCAACAGGTTGAGGGAGGTGAGTCTCCCTTTCTCCGCTCTTATCAGACTCCACATGCTCTGGGGTCCCCAACCTAAGAAGGATGTGGACCTGTTAAGAGTGAGTCCAGAGGAGGCCATGAATATGCTCTGAGGGCTGGAGCACCTCTGCTCTGGAGACAGGCTGAGGGAGCTGGTCTGGTTCAGCCTGGAGAAGGCTCTGGGATGCCTTAGAGCAGCTTCCAGTGCCTAAAGGGGCTGACAAGAAAGCTGGAGAGGGGCTTTTGACAAGGGCTTGTAGGGACAGGACAAGGGGGGGATGGTTTAAACTGACAGAGGGGAGATTTATATTCAATACAAGGAAGAAGCTCTTCCCTGTGAGGGTGCTGTGGCACTAGCACAGGGTGCCCAGGGGAGCTGTGTCTGCCCCATCCCTGGCAGTGTTCAAGGTGAGGTTGGATGGGGCTTTGAGCAGCTCCGTCTAGTGGAAGTTGCCCCTGCCTGGGGCAGGGGGGAGTGGAAATGTATGGTCTTTAAGGTCCCTTCCAACCCAAACCGTTCTGTGAAAACATAAGACATCTCTGAGTGACTTTAAGATATTAACGCATCTCCTAATACTACTCCTTTCCCTTTTCTTTATGCCTGCTCTGTTACTGTGACTTGAAATTTGAAAGAAAAAAATTTGTTGCTTTATGACTTACTTTTAGAAATGTTCATAGTGTGGAGTGATAGCACTGGTTTATTCCAGTAGTCACCATGGCCAAATCCCCTTCTTACCCTCATGCTCCTTAGAGGTACGTTATACCTCCATGGGAGCAACGGCAGACCCTTATGTGTTCATGGATCTGATCCTGACCAACTTGAGGTGCCTCCAGTACCATCCTGGCAGTGCTCTCCTTTGCTTTGCCTTAATCTAAAGAGAGGTCCTCTGACTTCCATGCATGGCTCTTTCCCTGTGCAGGTGGCAAGAGTTAAATTGTAGGTCAACATATGTTTTAAGTTTTACTTCGGGTCTTTAATGTTTTCTCTTATTGTAGAGTTTGCCCACACCTCCTCATGTACAGAACTGAGAAAAATGCATGATCCTGCATGCTGCAGGTGCTGTGCTAGCATTAAAATTCAGTGATGATGTTTGCAGGGAGGAAGAGGTTTGCCTGCTGAGATCTCTGCTGAGAGCAGTGCCTCCTGCCTTTACAACCAACATCGGCCTCCAGTTGTACCACCACTCAAAGAGGAAGGTAGGATCACTAGTCAAAAGTCTCCCGAGCCCAGGAACCACTGTCAAGAGTGCACACAGCTTTCCTGTTGGCAAGCCCCACCAACTGTCCACATCTTATGAGAAAGCCCCAGGCAGTTCTGCAAGACACCCTCTCCTCTGCGGGCTGAAGTTCTGGTGGTGGCTGTCAGAAGGTGCATGTGGCTGTTTGGACAATCAACCCCCAGTGCGGAGCGGGGACTTTCCTGCCCGGTGGGGTGCGCTCCGCTCCGATGAGATGATTTTTTTCACTAGTTAGTGGTTTTTTTTAATTCATGCTCTTTTTCAGCTCTGCCACACGGCGGCAGGGTTGAGGCTGCTTCTGAACGGGGAAGAGAGCGATGGAAAGAAAACCGCTTCTGTTAGAAGCGACCTGAATTTCCTGCTAGGAGCACCCTCTTGTCTTTCAGGGTGTCGATGTAGAGGACTTCTTCCTTACCCAAGGACTAGTGGGTTTCGGTTGTTTGTCTGAGGATCTGAAGTAAGGGGGATTTTGTGGCCAGCTACAGTCCTTCCCACCAGCACAAATGACAATATGGCTCATCATTTTGGCCAAAGTTGGGGTTACAAAAATACCCAGTTCTGTAAGTATCATGAAAAGTATTGTCCAGATGGAGTGAGTACTAGTGGTGCACAGAAAGAGGCTTAAGCATGAGCCCTCATTACCGTTTGACAGAGGGAAAAGGAATTATAAGTATCTTAACCACAGGGAAAGCTTTGATCGACAATGACACTTGTCAGCCAAGAGGATGTTCAGCCATGAAGCACTGAGCTCAGGAAACAAGGCTGATACACTCTCCTGCCCACAGAGCTGCTTGGTTTTGATGAAGAGTGAAAGATGATAAAGCGAAAAATGTCTGTGTAATCAAGAAATCACCCATTTCTTGATGACATCTGTGTTGCAGAGAATCAGATCCCACGGGTAGGAGTGGGAGTAGACTCTGCTTCCTTTGGTTTTTACTTTCTTTTGAGCTGAAAAAGGAAAAATACTGAAACATTTGAATGTCTCAACATTTCCCCCAAAGTTAAAGCCACAGAGATGAACAAATTTTCCAAATTCAACCCATCCTGTAAGTGGTCAAAAACGTTTAAAAAATTCCACCCAAATTCACCCACTCTTTCCTTTTTTTTTGCAGAATGCTAATTTATCGATGCTTGAAATGTGAACAAATTGAACCAGCTGTACTTTCATGTATTTTCTCTTTTCTATTTTTTTACTTAAGTCCCCTTATATGCCCTGACAATGAGGTGAACACTAAACCAGATGAATGAGCAGTAGGAGCACAGAAGTTGCCTGCCCCTGGCTGCCCTTTTGAAGGACCATTTGAAGATAGCAGTGCTGGCCAAGTAATTATTTCAAAGCATGAACCAAGCTCTGCAGTCCTTGGATGAGGAAGAGCACCAAAGCCCTGATCTCATTTACAGGGTCTGCTTTTAGGAAATGCCAAGCGATTACACAGAGAGCTTTCTTGTGGGTAATCATATGTGAGGCAGGTGACATGAAATCACTGTCCTGAAGCCCAAGGTGAAATCAGACTGACCTTGAAAGTTTCAGGCAGGCCTAGGGCTGCCTTTTGTACGGGTAAGAAGCAAAACTGATCCTGCCAAATTTATTGGGCTGTTTTCTGGCTTTGTCCTTTTGGGAAAGTTGGCATTTCGTATTCCACTCAGTCTTCTTGGCTTCAGCCCAGAAAAGAAGAATTAAAGTCACGCACTAGTTACTTTTCTGTAACTGTGGGTTTTATTCCAAGAAGGCAATCTATGCATCAGTGCTTCCTCCTACAGAAAAAGATCCTCTGCATATGGGGAAACAATTCAACCCTACATGCCTAAACTGAAGCCCAGAAAGGGTGCCACTAAGTTCCCAAAAGCGAGGTTGGGCTTGGTGCCTGTGAACATGGCTTTCACAGTGCAGAATTAGCAGAGCCCCAGCTCCACAGGGGACTGTTCTCAGAGAAGCCCCACTGGAAAACACATTCCCATCCAACAACTTAATCTTTCTACTCCCCAGTGCCTGAGCTGCCTCAGCAAAACTCTGTGTTAGGGGGTTGACTTCTTGAGAGCTTCACTGGGAGCAGAGTTTCAGTCCCAGCTTCTGCCGTTATGCAACCCATGCCTTACTGCAGATTGTGTTACTTGGTGAAAGTGCTATGTGCAGCCAGGCTTGCTGCTTCTCACTTCAGAAGACTACTTGGAAGAGCATGGGATAACAACTGCTATCCATCAGTCTTTCCTGTATGTGCTAAGAAACTCCTCTATGTGCTAAGTAACTGCTAATTATTCAGTAATTAACTGTCTCTGTAGGGTCATCATTGTAAATCTGGCCTCTCCCAGTCACTATTTGCTCATTAGGTAGCGGTTTCCTCAATGCAAAACCAAAATTATCTTCTTTACATTTGATTGGATTACAAAATTGCTTTAAACTCTGCAGAGAAGATTAGGAAAAGTGTGGTTTTTGCGCAACAGTTACCATGGGAACTGAAGTAGAGAGATCTTTATAAACCAAAAGTCAAACAGATTGTATTTCAGACAATTAATATTGTCTCATATGTTTATTCATTTGCTTTAAGTCTTTAATGTGCTATTCTGAAATAGTTTTTATCTTTTTCCCTATCAAGTGCTGTGTCAAAGAGATTCTGTTCCCCTGAGGATTCACCCCTCTTCTCTTGCAAGGCCACCTTGCAGCCCTGATTAGCTTTGTGAGATGTGTAAATATGATCCGTGTCAATAAAAAGACTAATACAGAATTAAGTGATATATTCCTTGTATGACCGAAACTGTATGTATTTTTTCTGCTGTTTTAAAGCGTTGATCTTTTTGAACCACAGGCTTCCTGGAGGCAGGTCCTATGGACCTTGGTGGAATGAACTGCAAATGTTCCTTTTTGTTATCTGTGAGACACAATAGTCAAGCTAAAGACCGATGATGGGACAGCAACAGACATGCTAAAGATCGATGATGAGGCACAACAGACAAGCTAAAGACTGGTGAGGAGAGATTAAGAAGGGGGAGAACCAGCAAGGCAAGAGAAGAGGGTGAAAAGTTTAATCCTAAAAGTCTGTGAGGTTACTAAGGAAGACTCTTCATTCCGAGACCCCTGCCCGAGACCACCAGGAGGCAGTGCGCATGCGGGTGGGACTTGTGAAACTCAGTATAAACCCAGAGCATGTGTTAAGAGGTGTGCGTGTTGGTGGAGAGGAGAATCCCCTCGCACCCAGCGCTGTTTGCTTATCTCTATTCAATAAAATTAAAAAAAACCTGCTAAGTGAGTCATTTATCACAACTTCATCTTCCTCTTCTGCTTTGCCTCTTTGATCTGAGGACATCCGTGAGGATATCCAGGTGGGATTTGGTCAGGGATCAGGAAACACATGTGACAAGAAGTGTCAAAGCTCCTGTCCCATTAGTGGAGCCCAGGGATCTCCAGCAGAGCAGCACGCATTGGCAGGTGAGCTGAGCTGCTCTCACTATGTGAACCTCTCTGCAGACTTTCCTAATAACACCCTGGATCCCTCAAACCTATGTTTCTTTTACTTCCATGTTTGACACTTATGGGAACAGGAGCTGATAAACTGACCAACTGCCAGTAGCTATCCCTCTGCTCTCCTTTCTTTCCAAATCCTCTTCCTTCTCCTGCATCCTGACCCCATCCCATCTCTTGGTATCTCCCTCACCAGCCCTTGGCTGAATCAAAAGAATATACAGTTTAATAACTGAAATAATGTGTTATAATACCAATACTAATAGTAGTAAGGGAAATAACAAGGAGAGATATAAAAAGAGAGAAAATGAAAACAACAACAATAAAACAACAAACACAAGTGATGCCCAATACAATTGCTCAGCACCCACTGACCGATACCCAGCCTGGACTGAGCAGCAATCGACCCCTTCCAGGTAGCTCTCCCCAGTTTTTATACTGGGTATGATGTGCTGTGGTATGAAGTATCCCTCTAACTAGTTTGGGTTAGGTGTCCTGTCTCTCCTTCTTCCTGGCTTCTTGTGCCCCTCCTCACTCACAGAGCATGAGAGACTGAAAAATCCTTGATCAGGGTAAGTGCTACTTAGCAACAACTAAAACACTGGTGTGTTATCAGCATTGTTCTCAGGCTAAAGCCCAAACACAGCACTGGGCCAGCTAATAGAAAGAAAAATAGCTATCCCAGCTGAAACCAGGTCAGCTGCCTAAGCATCTTTCTGCTGTCTTTCCTCTCACGGCGCAGTCTATCATATCTTTGAAATAATTAACATCCTGCCAGTATGCAATTTCCCATTCTAGTAGTTTCCATTTGTCTTTCTCACCTTCACATCCAAGATGTGAAGAGGCCTTTGCAATACACAGCTACCACCACACTGACAGCATTGCTCTGTGCTCTGTACACTGCTGTGAAAGGAGGAAGCAAAAAGCACAAAATGTAATCAGTTCTAAGTAAAGGTGAAGTCTGATGGCTTTGTAATGGGGGTGCTTGAAGGTAGTTTTAGGTCCATAGGACCTTAGTACAAAAAGTGTAAGAAAAGTAAAATAGACCTGGGGATGGGCACCTGCGTGGAGGGATGGGATGATTGTTACGTTAATGAACCCATTGAATTGGTGTAAAATTCTACTGGAGAGTATCCTGACTAGCAAATGTCCAGAATGGAAGCAGTTAAGCTACCTGATAAATAGAGGACAGGACATTTGTTGTGTTAAGCTGGTGCTTCAAAGACTGCCAGAGGTGATGAAGATTGTTGAAAGAATGACTCAAAGTCCACCATCACATTTTGTATGTATGTGGGAAAATGATGTAATTCATGTGTAGCCTCAGGAACATGTATGTATGCCCAAGTGACTATATAAAGATGGCCTCTGTGGCAGTATGGGGGCGCACATTAGGAGGAGCTATCCCCTGTGCTTCCCGGCACCTCAATAAATACCTGCTTGTCAACCTGAAACTTTGTTGGCGAGTTCCTGGAGTTTTCTCCGAATCAGCTGTCTTCATGCTCCCATCCCCTGTGTTCATGGGCTTTCTGGGGCAAGGATTTGTCCTGCGTAAGCACAGTGTCTCAGAGCAGAGTCGTCTTGTGAGCATGTCTCCAAGAAAAGGAAGGAATGTACTTATTTTCCTCCAGCCCTCTGCCTGGCTCTGTGTAAAAGAGGAATTCCCCTACCAATGGAATTCAATATTCACGTTTAAAATCATCACCCCTTATCCTATCACAACAGGCCCTGCTGAAAAGTCTCACCCATCTTTCTTTTAGGCCGCTTTTAAGACCTGAAAGGCCAGAACAAGGTCTCCTGGAGACTTCTTTTCTCCAGGCTGAACAAGCACAGCTCTCTCAGCCTGTCTCCATAACAGAGGTGCTCCAGTCCTCAGCTCAAATTCATATCTCCCCTCTTGATGGGAGATCATCTCGTTCCTTTTCTTTACCTCCTTTTTTTCATTTACTTCAGCCTTCCCTGTGTGGGTATGGACGCCAGCTTCTCCTTCTAGTCATGTCCTTGCTGTTGATATCAAACCATATTCTTCCAGGCACTGCCACAAGTAGCATTGTAGCATCCTGAAAGCAGTACACGTTTCTGTGTTCACAAGGAGACAGGCTGGCTGGCTGGCTGTTGGCAGAAACCCCACTGCTGGCTAATTGGAAAAAGAGATTTAAAGAAAGTAGGTATCTTTTCTTTAAACAAGACATCTTAAATAGAGTGCTTAGCATCAAAGAATCAAGCAGAGCAACACAGAAATAGCGGCAAGAGCATCTAACAAGCAGAAAACAACACTCCTGACCCTGCTGAAGCTAGGCGAGGGAGACAGCATGCCTGAAGTTGTCATCTTTGAGCACAGGGGAACATCTTTCCTTGTGATTTTTGTATTTCCCAGCAAAATGGGGAGCATTTATAGTGTGATAACAGAACAAACCTTGTTCTTCCAGAAGGAACCATCCTTATCTTCTCATTAACACTGATGGGCTCTGAATCAGGCTCACAAGGTTATGAATGACACATCAAGATTTTGCATTTAACACCTCTTCTCTGCTCCAAAGTCCTTCTTTGAGTAGTGCTGTTGCTGCTGTTGCTGTTGGTATTTGCTTTTCTGGTATGGGACAAGGCTGGCAGAAACTTTCATTTTCAAAACAAAGGTTGAGATCCAAACACCTTGAGATTTGATCTCACTCTGGACTTCATCGGTGAGATTTTCTTTTCATGGCAACAAAAAGCCCAGATTTAGCATACAGAGTAAGTCTAATTGCAAACCCAGCCAAAAAGGCCTTTCTGGCTGACCATGACAGTATGAATCCCTCTATCTTCTGCTGAACTTTCTGCTTACCCTGTTGGTTGTGGGAGTGTCTTACAATCACATTTTTGTTTGTTGATGGTGCATACAGTGGATGTGCATTTGCCACACTCTTGATACCTTGTAAGGTTTTCTAAAACCTGCTCATGCTGTTTTCATAACTAATTTTTTTTTCCTTTCGTTTTTTGGGGATTGCAGTCCCACATGCAGGGTTCCCAACACACTCACCAGGTGCGCTCACAGCCAAGCCATGCAGAACTGTGACCGACAGGCTGTGACAAAGATTAATGTGCTGGGTCACTTGCAAGAGATCTTTTTAGTCACCCTGTACTTTCCTCCACTGCTCTCTGCTGTTGCTGAGGGCCTGAGGCGTTATGCTGGACTACCTGTGGAGCAGGAGCTGGCTGATTGTTAATGCCCTCTGTAAAGTAAAATGGAAACCCATTTGCACTAACAAAATAAGGATTTATTCATCCCTTTGAAAAAAAAAAATCAGTTATTTTAATATGCTTTCAGGGAATAATTGAGTCAATGATTCTGTAATAAGAGCTCTGCCCTCTATTCCTCAGAGGGTGTTCTCTCTGGCACATATATCTGCATTTCTGCTGTGAAGAGCCCTGTACAGCTTGCCCACACACTGCTTCCTGAGAGTGCTGTAACTGCTGTGTAGGCTGATGCAAAATGTTCCTTCACCCACAGATCCCTGCCTGCCTCTGCCTGCAAATGTCATTGAGAAACATTCTCTTCTCTCCTAGAAGTCCACTCTGGCATATACCTGCTCACCTACAGGTAGCAAATGTAATGCTGGGCCACAAAACAGTATCCTTGAGCAAAGTATGTGCCTCTGATAGAGCTCAGTCTGCTAAATGAGGGAAGATGGACAGCTAAGTGGGCATGGGGAAGCTTTTACTGCAATCATCACAAATGCTTCCTTCAGCTAGAATATGCTGAATAAAGCTAAATGCCACAGGGTGAATCAGAAACAGGGCAGGTAGGTGGTGATTATCACACTTTCATGGGTTTTTGAGCACTTCTGGAGAGCACTACCAGCATCATTTTTTGATTATCCTGGTATGGAAGAAACACGTGGGTCTCCAATACCCACAGACATAAGCTAACTTCTTGTGCAGCCCCAACAGAGGGCTTAAACTGAGAGCTGAGGAGGCTGCTGCACAGTCCCATCTCTGCTGCTGAATTAGCTTGAAACATGATGGGGTATTTACCTGCCGTGCAAAGAAGCAGCGTGGGGACATCTTGTTATGCACAGCATTATCAGCACACTTCTGCTGCTGAGTATAGGACTCCCCTCCTGTAAGAGGAAAGACGCAAGCCATGTGGAAGAGTCTGAAGGTCAAACATCAAATATGGGAAAAGTGGGACCCAGGGGTTTCTGTCAAAGTATCTAAATCAGAGACTGAAGAGACAAGACGGATTTTGATAAAATGGGTCCATAGAAGAGCAGCCTTCCATATTGCTCAACCTTGCCTCTCATTTTCATGTATTTATGCTTTTCTCCCATGTGCATGCTGTTAGAATCAAAACTGCATCTTCAAACAAGTAAACAAGCAGGCAATAAAATACTCCCCAGCAGAGACAGTTTCGTTTTCTTGGAAACATGATGCAATGCAGCGATAACAGGAGCCGATCTGTCACTGCCACAAAGGTGAACTCTGCTCTTTAGCAAAATCCATCACAAGTGACTTCCCTTCCCTTACAGTGCCTGAGCTGCAGTCCCAGGAATCAGGAGGCACCTCCTGCGCAGACATGTCTGCTGCCACTCGCTGCCTCGTCTTCTACAGCAGCATCTCTTGCTTGCCTTGCTTCTCTGCCAGTTGCATTATGATAATGTCAGGCTTGATCATTTCCAAGTCTTATTCATACAGCATTTGTTGTGCTTCAGCAGATACATGGTGCAGATCAGTAATGGTTGTACCAACCTCTTTAAAAGGCCAATTTTACCAAGTTGAAAACAGGTATGAGCTGGCAGCAAACTCTCAGTGACTAATGTGTGCAATAAAGGCAGTGGTTTAAAGATGTTTTACTGGAGAGCCAAAGCACCACAAGTGTGGGGAAGGAAGGCCAGGATTGCTTTAAGCAGCCAGATTTACAGGGTCTGGGAAAGAAAGGCTAGGCACCATGGCAGCAAGTCATCCTCTCCTCTATCAGAGCTGCTACAGAGCAGGGTCAAACTGCATCCCCAGGGTGGCAGGGACATGGTTCAAAGTATTCCTGGGTAGAGCTTCTGTGCTTCCTGGGGGATCTGCTATCATCTCAGAGTGACATGCGAACAAAACCCCTTGTGAGCCCATACAGGGAGGGCTTGAGGCAGGCGATGCCCACTGGATTGCAGATGGAGATCATGAGAGTGAGAAAGGGAGAGAAGACAGTTGGGAATGGTTGGGGGGAAAGGCACAGGAGATGGCTGATGTGTGACATCCTGCTTTGTGCACCTTGTCACCACCTCACATGCACAGCAGTAGTCCCCCACGCTGGCACCAACATCGAAGAGCCTGTTGCTCAGCCCCAAGCTCCCATTGTGTGGCAGCTGCAGAGAAAATCCACCCTAATGAAATGCTTCCCTGCAGTAATTGGATTTCCACTGTAAATGAAGTCATTATGCTGATTGTCCTTGCACTTCTGAAGATGAGGCAATGCCAGTAAGCGGCAGCTCTGGCTGATGGACCACATTACGTACCTCTGCAGTGGGGGGACAAGCAAGGGCACTTCCTTGGCTCCAGAGAGCACAGGCCAGCGTGTGTGAGGTTAAGGTGGCCACATGGCTTCAAATACTAATGGGTCTGTTCAAACAAATGGGCAGGGGAGAGGCTGTAAAGTGATTTGTGCAGTGGCCAGAGGACTTTGCAGGATCATGTCTCAGCTATGGCAGCATTCCTGCACGGTGTGCCCTCCCTGTCCAGGCTGAGTGACAAGGGCTTCCCTGTGGCTGGACAGCTGCTTGGGGAAAGGCTGGCCATGTCCAGCACTGGGAACACAAAGCTCTCCATTTTACAGGGACAAACAATGGGAGAAGGAGCAGGGGAAGGGCAGGTACCCAAGATATGTGTCAGCAGCATGGTCCCTGTGGGAGCACTTGTCTCTGTCCTCCTGAACCCCTTTGGGCGCAGGGTGAACCAGGCTGGCTGGGTGCAGCTGGGGCCATATGCAGAAATGAGTGCAGGAAAGGATTAGAAAGATGATCTTCTTGCTGGCTACCAAACATGATAGTCCACAAGTTACTGCCGTCTCTGCAGGTCCCTTCTTGCTTCATCGGCAAGAGCTTCCTTCTTGCTACATCCTTTGCCTTTTCCCAGACAGACTGTAGCTGGAAAAAAGGCACAGGGGGGAGGTTGGTCTCTGCTTGGGGCCCTGAAGCCATCGTGGTGCTCCCAGGCACTTCTTTCCAGAGCCCTTATGCCCAAGTCTCTTTCCGTCACAGAGCTGATCTCAGTTCCCATGAGGGCAGCAGGAAGGTCAATGCCAGAATCCCATCACAGCTCGGGAATCACTCCTTCTCCACAGCCTGCCAGGCACTTCCCTTGCATCCCTGTGGCCAGAGGCCAGCGAGCAGAGTAGAAACACAGTGCACAGCCAGCTGGCAGGCAGCAGGAGCTTTGCAAACCCTATGGCGTTGGAGGAGACAGATGGACTCCAACCAGTGCTGTGGCAGTACGTGTCTCTGCAGAGCTCTTCCAGAGCCAGAGCTCACTCCTGTGAAAACAGCACTCAAGTTTGTGCAGAGGAAAGCAGGGCTGGCCCTGGGAAAGTGCTGCCTGTGAGATGTTAGTGGTTTAGATTTGGGTTTTTAACACTGGGCAGGAGCAACCCAGAGACAAGTGGTGCCTCTTCACCATGAGGCAGATGGGATTAGGAACTGGGGCTGGATTCAAGCTGACAAAAGGCAACATGTCAATGCCAGGAGCAGTCTTTGAAGAAATCTGGGCTCTAAGCCACTGCTGGAGCAACGTGCCTGGGTTGCAGCATGATGTGTGGAGAGGCAATATCTGGGTGCAGCACCTTGCCAGTGCACTGTGTCCGCAGGGAGCCTCTGTGCAATGTAGAGCAAAGCTGGGGAAATCTTTGCTCTACAAACAGACCATGTACAGGTGAGGAAACAGGCAGGTGCTGGGGAATAAATCATATATATTGCAATTCTGTGACAGCATCCTCTTAGGCCTGTAGCTGGAGACGTGAACCCCGTGGACCATGGGCTGAATAACACAGCTGTTCCTCTGATCTTATCACCACCTCTGGTGGTATTTGGCAGTAAAGATCTTCCAAATGGGGATTCTAGAAGAGAACTGCTGGAAAATTGAGAAGAAAACAGCTAAATACACACATCATCAAACAATTCGGAGGCTGTACGATCCCACCACAGTGCAGTTCCCAGGGGGAAGAGGTTTGTGTTGGAGACCTTTTTGATCTAATGAAAGCAGTGCATAATGATATCCAACAGCTAGAAGCTCAAGTCTGAAAAATTCCAGCTGGAAATAAGCTGCATTTTTTTAACAGAAGGTAAGGAATGGCTGTAACATGTTGCAGGGGATGTGATAAACTCCATCACACAGAGCCTTGCAGTGGTGCTGGCTCTCAGAGAGGGTGACATCCTTCCATCACAGTGCTGTGCCATGCAGAACCACTGGCCATTATCAGCCCTTGCTCAAGAGATCAAAACTACTGCACAGCATGGTGCCTCAGCCTTAAAATCCAAGATATGCGCTTTCCAATGGAAAATAGTCCTACATCTGAGGGAGAGAGCTACAGTGCCACTGTTTTTTTCACGCTTTGTTTGCATGGCTGCTTCCCTAAGGCTTCTACTGGCTCCCCACAGCAAAACCACAACAGAGTATTATCCCTCATTTGGAAACCTACAGGTTTCTTCCCTGTGAGGGTGGTGAGACACTGGCACAGGGTGTCCAGAGAAGCTGTGGTTGCCCCATCCCTGCAGCGTTCAAGGCCAGGTTGGATGGGACTTGGAGCAACCTTCTCTAGTAGAAGGTGTCCCTGCCCATGTCACGGGGTTGGAACTGGATGAGCTTTACGGTTCCTTCCAACCCAACCCAGCCTGTGATTCTATGATGTAAAAATAAGGGGCTGCATATATCTGGCTTTGGCTCAGCTGATCACTGAGGCACGTCTTTATTTGCTTAGTGACCCAAGGTGCAAAATCATCACATCTTAATATAGCAGAACATAAGCCCAGGGAATATACTTCTGACACTGTTATTTAATTTATTCACAACAGTCAGATTAGTAAATGAATACGTGCTGAGCCCTGTCACTGTTACAGTCCAGGGGTATTTCTCCATGCTTGCATCTGGATGTCTGACAGTTTGTTTACATGATCACCAAGATGAAATACTCAAATTATTTGGCTTAGCATCAAGAGCAGCCTCTATTTTAGCAGCCTGCAGTAGCAGCTCCCAATGAATTTTAATAAGCTGCTAACAATGTGTGCATGTTTAGTTGTTGCCAGCAGAAGCGTGCAAAAGGACAGGGTGACATATACTTACTGTGGGATACAAAAGGATTAATAACGTTTTCCAATCATCCTGCATGACTGAGCTGCCTACCAAGGTGGCTCGTACCCTTCTGCCGTGTGCAGAGCACAGACCCTTCCCCAGCCTGACATGGGGATGGCGGCTTGGATCAGGCTGGATGGGGCTTTGAGCAACCTGCGCTACTGGAAAGTGTCCCTGCCCATGGCAAGGAGGGTGGAATTAGATGAGCTTTAAGAGCTTTTCCAACAAAAAAAACATCCTGTGATTCTGTGTGCAGGGATGGCATAATTTGTCTTATGGGCAGATCAGACAGCAGCAGACCTGGAGGACTGGATTTCAAACATAAAGGCTTCAAAAAATGGGATTTTATTTTACCATCCTACAAGGGAAGACTTTACAGTGTGAATATTGCAAAAACAGAGCTGGGGACAGTAGCCAGGACATGGGGAAGTGGCACATCCACCATTCACCCCAACCCTTTTACAACTAATTTACCAACTCAAGCAAAGTGATATCTTAACTTCATTCTTTATGCCCACTGTAGTTCACACAAAGCAACATCACAGTAAGAGAAGCACCTGCCCGGACTCAGGCAGCACACACATACCACGTCCACAGTGAGAGGGGGTGATGAGGGCTGTGAGACATAAACCCACCAGCAATCTGCGGGTAAGAGCTCTGCAGGAGAAAAGGCAGGAGGCTCAGAAGGAGCAGCTAAAAAGGGATTTGCGCACTCTGCTATTTTAGCAATGCTTTAGTCGGAGCAACACGTATTCCCAGGATATTTTTATCCATTGCAGTTCAGGAGCGCATCCTTGGGTATCCGGCTGGCTTATACAACAGAGCCTGCTTGTAAGACCTCGACTAACTGACACACTGCTGTCCCCACTGTGCAGCAGCCTCTTGGTGTCCACTGGCTGCCCCATGCCCTGTGGTCCTCCATGTCCCTGTGCCATGAGAGGGGTCTGGAGAGCTTGGCAAGAGTTTGTGGGGGAACCAGGAGCATTGCATGCCCTCACTGCCATGTGTTAGAGGAAAGAAGCATCTTTCTGGTGCCTCAAACTTTTGGAAGTTGAATCGTTTCCCTCTGTAATAACCATTTAGGAGGGAAGCATATCCATCAAGGAGTCACTGCTTCATGAGAGCTCCCTTCATTTGTAAAACCCTGAGGTGTATTGGCCAGGGTCTGTAGGGCCAACAGTGACTTCTGTCTGGCTCTAGCTTTCTCTGCTGCCCTTTTAGGGCATCTCTGGAAGATACCACCTTCTGCTGGGTACATTTCCTTGCTGGGAGTGTACTGCCATATATTTTAAAAGGCATTCTGTGGAAGCGATCATCCAGATCTGCCCCAGAAGCTGGCTTGGGCTGGCAGCCTGAGGGAGTGCAGATGTGGAACTAAAGAGCAATGTGTAGCAATTAATACCAGCACCAGTGATGTCACTGCCATATTTCATTGCCTATAGATTAAAGCTTCCTATGGCTGCTTGAAATTTTCACATTAAAAGTAATTTCCCCTACAAATAATAACTATATATATAATAATGACTCAGTGATGCTTGGGAACTATTGTGTGGAAGCGTTTTATGGTTTTCTCATTTCTAGAATCATCCTCTTTCTAAAAGGCAAATGCCTTATTTATTCCTTACTTGATCCCTAGTCTTTTCAAAACCATAAATCCCCTATGTGAAGAACCAGGTAGGGGAGACACAGAGCATCCTGCAGTAAATGGCCCAGCCTGACTGCCCACTGTGGGCTTTAGTACCTTGACAGCACCTTGTCCCCGCCAAAGGTCTGCAAGGATCCCTTTCATGATGGGTACCCCGGGAGGCAGCCTCAGCAGCCAATGGCAGCAGAATTGCATTTGCATTGCAGAGATGCAGTATTCACTGATCCAGCTCCAAGACCACACTCTGGGAATGCTCTGGGTTTAATGTTTCTGGGAGGCACCTGCAGTAGCTCTTTCCTTTGCTGCCAGGGGATGTAACTTGCCGGTTTTGCTCTATTATAACTATTCAGATAAGCAGCAAGACTACCCTTAGCTTGCATGATGTCTTTCCATAGCCGGGTGGTACTTGCAGTGTGGAGACATCTGCCAAAAATGATTCATTCCTTCCCCTCCTCTCTCCGCTGATATTTTCCCCCTATCTATAACAATATGCATTTTTCATGGGATGGTCTGAGCCAAATTTCTAGACTTCCAACTCAGCAGGAGACACCACTGCTGGTTTCCAAGGCCTGTTCTGGAGGCTGAGTGAGTGGGCAGTGAGGGATTCCATGTTGCCAGTGGTGCAGGGAAGATGGGGGCTGCTCCTCATGGTTGGAATCACGGCCTGAAGAACCATGGCTGAGACACTGGCAGTGTCAGATGCAATGTGCTCCTCCTATTCTAGGTAGGGAGTTTGTAGATCATCTGCAGAAAATCTCCATTTATTATCAGTAAGTGCAGGTGGCACTTCAGGAAAGATCTTTTTACCCGGCAGATCCAGTGGGAGCTGCCATATGGCTGGATGCAGGGAGTAAGATGGTGATCAGTCCTTCTGGGATCTTCTGTGCAAGCACGTTCAGGCTTCCCAAGCTCTCAAAACCCCTCTCATACATGGTTGTCCCAGCCTGGTTTTCCCAGTTAATGTTCCTCACGCTTCTCTGTTTGGGTTATTTCAAGCCTGAAGAGGGGGTTGATGAAGGCAGAGATGGTGACACCCACTGTCTGGCTTGGGGACATGCATGCCACCCTAGAGGTGACATAGCCAGCATCACAAGGGTCGCAAGGCCAGACTGGCATTGCTTCTGGAACTGCACTGATGGACTGGATATTCCCAAGCCAGCCCAGGTCTGACACAGACCTCTTCCATCAGTAGCACTTGGAGGTATTTAAATCCCCTAGGATCAGCTTTGGAAGCCATAGCCAAGACTCCCTGTTGTGCTCATCATCCCATGTCAGTGCAAAGGTTCAGCAAAACAGCTGTTAAACAGCTATAAATAGGAAGCTTGAGGAGCCTTTTTCCAACTGCAGCTAGCAGAGCTGTAGAGATGGCTTTGACCTGCTTGGATGGTGCTTAATTGTCCTGACCTCAATAGCAGAGAAGACAATGAAGATCTCAGATGCTGGGATCCTATTCTCTTACTGCCTTTGCCTCGATAATTTTCTCTGCCCACCTCCTGCTCCTCCTCCAGCAAACCTCCACTCCTGGGCACAGATGTAGCTGCAGCATCTGCCAGAGAGGGTTACAGGAGAAAGGGAGCAAGGAAGACCCTTCTCCTGCGTCTCTCCTGGGCTTCATCCTGCAAAGTGAGCTGCTGTGATGGAACCTGTTTGTACTGAGCCTTGGAGCACAATGGGACATTTCCCATCCTCCTGTGCTCCCCATCTCCCTGTGGAGCCTTTTTTGCCCCATCCTATTCCTTCCACAGCCCTCACCTCACCCCGCCTGAGCTCACAGGCTCCACAAGGTCTTCAAGGAAAGGTCTCAATTCAGATCCAAGGCCCTCCAACATCCAACCCACCAGAGGAGGTTGGTTTGGGAAGGATCACACTTCGCTCATCCCCACTTATGGCCACTCTTATGTTCCTAAACAAAAACACAGTTCATTCAGGAACATCTTTCATGAAAGCTGTTCCCTTGTGCTATGTCAGCATAAGCAATGCTGCTCATTTTTGATGTCTGTTGCAGACAAGGATCATTTGATCTTCATATTTCTCAGTGAACTCAAGCCATAGCTTGCAATTTCCTTTCAGATGTGTTAAGTTCCTGCATAATTTTCAATTCACTCTTCTTTTGCAGGTGATGAATAGAGAAAGGTGTTCTCCATCAAAGATCGTTTATTAAAATGCAAATAAACTTCAGACTGAAGGTCCACTTCAGCACTGGAAATCAACAGAGGATATTAAATTTGGTCAGAAGAACTGAGGAGCTCAGTTCTTTTCTGGGGGGAGCCAACATCACCTTGCATCACAAACACTGCTGACCTCCTCCCACTGAGAGACCTTTATTGGTGGCTTATGGTACTGCCCCAAACTCTGTGCAACCAGAGCGGACATTTCCTGTACCAGGTCTCTTCCCTCTGTGGAAAAGTTCAGTCAGAGCAGGCCAGCCACTTGTGAGGAAGGAATAAAAGCTAAAATGTTAGGTGAAATAGCTGGTTAAGGAGAATTCAGGAAAATCTGACAGTGAAAGTAAAGTGCTGCCAAGTGCACAAGGACCTTTTCTGGAATGTTCCAGGATATTTGGGAGCCCCTACTTCTGCCTGTGGGATCTGTGCTGAGGAGAACTCAAGGCTTCACACCTGACTACATCCAAAACACCAGTGGCCTGATGGACTTTAAGCAGGGACCTCTCAAGCCTAGCAGGGAGGCTCCAAAATACCCAAGACTTCACATAGTGCTTGGCTACAAAACACTTCTGAGGGCTGCAGGTGAGGCTGGACAAATCCATGGAAGAGGGATCTCCTGCTCTTGTTTGAAGCAATGGCACCCACTTGTGCTGAGCATGGATGGAGTTTGGAAAGGTCTTCTGGAAGAGATGGCCTCCCCCTGTACCTGGCGTCTATGCACACGCCAAATCCCATGGGGCCTGGAGCTGCTCCTTTGCAGGATGCTCCTTTCGGAGTGCGGATCTTCACCTCTGTCCCTTCATCTCAGCAGTCCTCCACTGAAGGCACCAGCACCATGGAGAACTCATCCCAGCTGAACGAAGTCATCAAGCCTGGTCCCTGCTGCTGCAGTTCAGCTTTGTGGCAAAGGCTTCAGGGCCTCTTCAGCATGAAACCATGCTGAAGAGTCTCTGCTGGCTGCTAGGGATGTGCTGGTGTTACTGCTCATCCTGCATCACAGTCTCAAACAAATGTGGACTTCCCTGTCTGTGTTTATGTCTTCTGTTAGGGATGGAATAATAAATACTCATTTTTATACGACACATATCCATCCTCTTCCATGATATATGAATGACTGTGTAGTTGTTACTTGTTTAATGCACTGCTTCATTCCAAATACATCGTTTTTTCTAAAAAATCCCCACAAAGCTGCAATTTTGTCAAGTTTTAATACACTGACAGTAGGCTTTGACTTCTCAGCACCTCTTTCTGTTGCACCTAGCTGTTGTAAGACAAAAATCTATGATGCTAAAGCATATGTACATTTTGACATCCAACCTTATACAGAGGTGCTTAACAGACATCCACAGATCTTAACAGACCACCACTGATGGTTCTATTTCATCACCGAATGGCTTACCATGTATTTTCTTTGATTTTTTAAATATAAACATCCCCCAATGCTTTGAAATTGTTGAATGTGGCCATTAGACTGGCAGTTGTTAGCTGTGGTGCTACAAACACATTCACTCTGAGAAATGCCCTTTCTTACCTGTTAAAACGCTTCCTTGTTGCCTTGTCCCCATCACTTGTGCCTTGTGCTGGAGCCCTGGGGATCAGGCAGCCAGCACTCACCACTGGCTCCAGGGCATCCCGTGGTTGCAGGAGCCCATCAGGGTGGATGTGCTCCTAGCCGGGGCTTTTCCAAGGTCCAGAGGGACCAGACTGACTCATTTGGACTCTCCCTTTTTCTTTGTACATTGATTTTTTGTAATCCTGTTCTCCACACTCCTCTGCTCCCAACTGCTCTGCATTAAGGCACAAACACAAGTCCCCAAACCTTTCATTTCACTAGCATTTTAGCAGCCTTTTGAATTGTACAGTTGTAGAAGGGGGTGGCTGGAGTCTCCATACAAATGATGCCCTTCTTGCTTTCTTGGAAAGGGCCTTTGATGTTTCTCCACTAAAAATCAAAGCCAAAAGCAGGAGGGAAGCATGACTTAAGGGCAAGAGCTTTCAGAGCTAAGAAGAGTGTCCTGGCCCTCAACAACCCAGCCATGCTAGGAATAGGGCTGTGGCTGGCAGTGCTCTCTTGTCAGCCAGGAGACAGTCCTACCTGGCTGCTCTCAGACCTGTGGGTAGTTACATGTGTATCTTCTTGGCTGTTTGTAAACCTGAAGTCACATACTGTGGAGCACTAATTTCCTAGTATCCAGGGGGACTTTTGACAAGGGCATGTAGGGATAAGACAAAGGGTAATGGCTTTAAACTGACAGAGGGAAGATTTAGATTAGATCTTTGGAAGAAGTTCTTCACTGTGAAGGTGGTGAGGTCCTGGCACCATTTTTTATTAAGAATAAATTATTAATCATTTATTTCTGATAGATTTTGGCAACTTCTATATTAATTTAAGAAACTACGTAGTTGGAAGACTTTTTTGAGGGATTATTAATTTAGATTTAAGAATGTGAAAGTTTTTAATTGTTTTGGTAATGTATGTTTGGTGCAGTGAAGAACCACATTAATTGTGATTAGTCTGTACTCCTAAATTTGATATTCAGGTTAAATAGGGGTGAGATGCATTATTAATTATTTTCAAATTAAGGCATATGGAATCTTACTTTTTCTTCCCTGCTTTTTGCCCAGAGAAGCTGTGGCTGCCCCATCCATGGCAGCGTTCAAGGCCAGGTTGGACAGGGCTTTGAATAATATGGTCCAGTGGAAGGTGTCCTTGCACGTGGCAGGAGGGTTGGAATCAGATGATCCTGGAGGTCCCTTCCAACCCAAACCATTCTTTGGTCCTATGATTCTATGATTTTTTGTTTCCACATCCTGTCCTGCACACATCAACTGATCACCTACTCCAGCATCTACTCTCACCATGCCCGCACCAGTTGGGATGCACATCTTCTTCCAGACATGAGGCTGGGCTGGGTGCTTGTTGCTGGGTCCTCTGAATGTAAAGGTGTTTGGCAGTAACACTCACAAAGAAAGATTTCCAGCTGTCTGAAGTTAACCTTGGTAGCAGAATAGTGGGAAGTAGCAGTGGTGCGTAAGAGCAACAACACCAGACATCCGTGGATACCCATTGGTGGTCTGCCAGCTGGGAGGAGATGCTGGTTTCTGCCTGTGTCCTCCCACTGTGTTGTCCTTTTATTGAGATGAAAAATGTGACTTTGGCAGCCAGAGGCAAGTCTTCGTGAGGAGTGGGCTGCCAGGTCTGGGAACACGCCTGGTTTGCTTCCCTCACATCTCCTCAGCACTTCCACCACCTCCTTGATTCATCCGAGTGTGTCACTGCATGGCAACAGGCTTGTGGAACACCCACACCATGTTTTCTGTGCCGGGAGGAGAGGAAGACTTGCTGAGGAGCTGGAAGCAGTGAATCCTCTGAGGAGGACAAGCGTGGGATCAATGTTTTAGGACAAGGGGTAATGGGTTAAAACTTAAACACGGGAAGTTTAGATTGGATATGAGGAAGAAATTCTTTACTGTAAGGGTGGTGAGGCACTGGAACGGGTTGCCCAGGGAAGTTGTGAATGCCCCATCGCTGGCGATGCTCAAGGCCAAGTTAGACAGAGCCTTTGGGGGCATGGTTTAGTGTGAGGTGTCCCTGCCCATGGCAGGGGGGTTGGAACTTAATGATCTTCTTAATTTCCAACCCTAGCTATTCAATGATTCTATGATTCTGTATGATCTCACCCAGGGCTGGTGCTCAACCACTGCAATAGCCACCACTCCAGCCCAAAGAAGCAATGAAGGGTCTCCCTGATGCTGTCATTCCCATTGTCTTCAGTTTAGGACCTGCTGGTTCAGTGAGCAAGCCCATACGGCTGCTGAAAGGCAATGGCTATGAGAGGAATACAAGTCTCCCAAGCCTATCCAAGCCTTCCTCCCAGACAGCCAGACTTCCTGAACAAGCTGTTCTGCCTGCCCCATTTGCAGGGAAGACACATGGGGCATCAGACCCAGCAGCAGGACAGCAGCAGTGCCAGGGTAGGTACTGTCACATCACTACAAGGTGTGGTGTTTGGTCCCATCATTGCCTGCGCCACAAGCAGCCACCACCGTGGCATTAGGTCAGCTTCTGTCTACCAGGGCTTGTCATCCAGCTGGCAGAACTTGGGATCTGAGGCTGGATGGCACCAGGGAGAGTGCTATCTCCCACAGCACTTTTCCAGAATACCCTTCCTCTTCACTCTTCTTTCCTTCTGGTGAGAACCCACCTCCCATGTCCCAGAAGGGAAAACAGAAAGCAGCAATAAAGACCAGCAAACCCACGGTGAGGCATGGTAGTACCTTCTGCTGACCTCAGCAGAGACAATCCCAGCCTCCTGTGAAGTCTCTGAAGCAGGGTGAGTGTCCTGGAGCCATGGGCTTCATCTAAAAGCTACTTAGAGCAACACAAAAACTCAGCAGGTGGGTATCAGCCCATCTGCCTCATGCCACTGAAACATTAGGTGTCCACAATGACATCTCTACTTGAGAAGTCTCCCCAGGCTTGTTTTCCAAGCCCCTGCCTTATCTCAGATGTCTGCTTTAGGAAGAGATGCACTGAGTCCTTGGACAGAGGCACCACGGGGGTGCCTCCTCCTGTGGGCTGCTAGCTGGTGACATACCTGCACATCTGGCAGTAAAACATGCCCACTAAGTCTTCCCTGCGTCCTGGCTGTCTGAGTCCATGCAGTGCTGCCACCTGCACAGGCAGATCTCCAGAACGACCAGATTTTGCCAAGCCCCAGGCAGAGGTTTATTTAGTGGTTATTTAGAGAAGATGGGCAGCGGCACTGATTCCACGAGTGCAGTGTCTCCCTCCGCACGTCAGATGTCAAACATCTGCACTGAGCATCTGATTATCACATTAACAGCAGAGATATCAAAGAATACCGGGAACTGGGTTGACTACCGGAGTTATGCAAAGCATAAACCTGGAGACGATTTCCCCATGTAATTACTGTGAAGTTAAACATTGTTACATAATGATTGCAGATTTCAGGTCAAATACCCCATACGTCACAGAAGCATGGTGTGTTTTGACATTTATGGGAATACTTCTTATTTTTAGTTAGCTCGGTTACCATGGCAGCCAGAACTCCGCACCAGGCTCAGCTATACATTGGATTTTGGCCTCCCACTCGATACAGCCAAAAACTTTTCAACTGATTTCCCCAAAATTGTCAGCAATAAGCTGAGAAGGGTGAAATGAGGCTTGAAAAGGAACGGTCCTGCACGCTGGTCTGCAGTGGGGAAGCTGTTCCTGAAGCCGCTCTCTAATGCCTGGGTGAATGCAGGCGCTCATTATCATCTCAAGTTGTACTGATTTAGACATCTCAACGAAGCAGGCTTGTACTGCAGAGGTTAGTAGAGGTTGAATGGGTTTAGATCATGATGAATGAGCCATGCTCTGCTCAAAGCAAGCAGGCATGGTCTGAAAAGAGGCATATCCTGCAGTTACCTCGGGTACCTAAGCTGTGCCCTGGGCACTGCAGAACCCATGGCCAGAGCTGCTGGAGTTCAGCAGCGGGGATGCCGCCCTGGTGCACCAATAAAGGGTGGCATTTACAGCCCTCCTAATTGAGAAGCAAGATGCAAAATGCCTTTGCTGCCCTCCTGAGCCTCTCAGCCATTTAGCACACAGAGAAATGATGGAGGGTGGCTGTGCTAAATAACTGCCCATCGGCACTGCATTGCTCCCACGTTCTGCTGCATGGAATAGCTCTGGGTGCTTCAGGCTTGACATGCTGGGGTGCCTGCTGGGCTGCAGCTGGGCTTGGCTTCTCCTGGAAAACCTCTGGACCTGGAGCACTGCAGAGGCAAAGGAAGGACCCTGCATTGCATCTGCAGAGTTAGGACAAGGACACTGAACCCTTCGGTAGGGAACAGCCACTCTGCTGGGGGGAGGTGATGCAGAAAGCAGGGGGTATAAAACACTCCATGAACCTTCACCGAGGGATGGTTTTGGGGTAGACTTGGCCCTGCCATCTGCATCCCCAGAGGTGGGTGGAGGTTTTAAGCTGGGGTGTTGCTGAGGACAACCTCCCCAGGGAAAAGAAAGGAGGAAACCTAATGGAAAGCCACTCTGGTATGTGTGTGTGTCCTGAATCTCTGCTGGGGGAGAAAATGATCCCATTAGCTTTCCAGTTATTTTCAATGAAACATGGTAATTCACAGCAGACATCTGATCACCGATCACCAGTTAACAGCTCACAAAATCCAGGGTTGCCCTGAGCCTCCTCTCCCCCAGCCAGTGCAGACTGATGCGCCCTGGGTTTGGTGCACACATGCCAGATCCCCCCAGGAGATCCCGGGAAGCGACTGGGAAATGAGCAGTCAGCAGCAGGACCTCAGGGGTGAGACAGAAAGGCTTTGAAATGCTTTTGCATGCTGACTGACCTGAGCGGGCAACTTGGAGGCGCAGAAACCTCCCCTGTGCCCAGCCGAGACCTGGGCGAGATGCACATTGCTGGTGGAGCCAAGCAGGCCATGCTGGATGCCACCCAGCCCCTTCAGCTAGTTCCTGCATCCCTCCCCTCACTGGTGCTTTGCTGTGCATGTTCTCACACACAGGGATGGTTTGATTTCGTTATTCTCCAGCTGCTGGTTCAGCTCAGGAGCAAATGGGGCGAGCTGGCTCCCAGGGCTGCTCAGCCTCTCTGGCCACATACGTCCACACACATTTTGAGGGGATCCAAGCTCCCAGTGCCACGGACCCTGCTTTCAAAGCACCATCACTGCTGAATCCCGGCACTTCCATAGCCTCCCACGAGGAGGCAATGCCAGGCAGGTCGTGGTTATGGCCATTTTCCCAAGACCTTTGTACTTTCTCTCTGCTCCTCTCATTACAACTCCTGCTGGGGAGCATCCTATGACACCCTCAAACTCCCTTACATCGCCACTACCTTTACCTCTACTGACATCTGTGCACCTCTCCAAGTGTACCCAAATGCCCTGCTGCTTTCTTCTGGGTTGCAGTGAAGGACACAGAAGAGACTGGATATGAGGTTACACTTGTGGAACCTGGATTTTGCCTGGGAGCGAATCCCCTCCTTGCAGTTTCTCACCCCTTTTGCCAGCAGTGGCTCACAAAGGCTCGCACAAGGCAAGCTGAATGCTCCAAGCCTCTGAGTGCCGCAGCAGTGCACGCACCTCCATCACATGGACTGCTGCTGGAGAAACCCAACATAGAGTCATTCAGTGCAGCCAAAACCCATGCTGATAGCCATAACATCCTGCTAGGGCTCTGCACGCATTATGGTCCCCTCTGGCAGGACCCTATAATGGTTAAAGAAGCCTTGAATTGTTTGTGAAACTGACGTATTTTGGTTGGAGTTTCCTTTTCAAGGCTGAAGACACAAGGAATATCACCCCCTCAGCACATTTTCTCAATGCTCCCCAGCTGAGACTTTAGGCAGCAGAGAAAGGGGGAAGACAAACCCGACCTGTGGGAGGAAGGACAGATTTTTTGGGTGGGATGACTTTAATAATGCTGTTTTCCAAAATGAGTCACAGGCCAGAGAAGTGGGACATTAATCTCAGGGGAGATGAGTAAGTGGGCAGCAACAAAGGCAAGGGTCAAAGGGGCATCACAATTTATACTTGCAGCTTAGCTCTACCCGTGTATTATCAATGGCTTCTGCTCTCTCTCGGTTACAGTCAGAATTTTTCCACTGTTTCCCCAGAGTGAAAAATAAATAAATAGATTTTTTAAAAACCGATGTCACTTTGAAAGCAACCATCAAATTCAGATTGACAGAAATCTCAATACCTCAGCCTGAGGCATCTTTTAAGTGCTTAGCTTCTCTTCCACAGTCTTCCTGCAGCAGTCACACATCCCTGGTCCGGGTGTATCACCAGGCTGGAAGTTACATGATGGAGCACCTGACTTCCAGAAATGATTTTCAGGTGTTTGCAGGTGACAGAGAGGCACTGACCCCAGGGCTCAGCTGCCTGCTGATACCCACGGTCACTGCTGCCATCACTGCCAAGAAGTCCTCAGAGAAGAGCAACAGTTCTTCAACATTTGAGGGTTTTATCCCAGTGCTACCACTTAAGTGCTGGTTTTAGTAAGGAAGGTGTGTGCTCAGCGATTGTAATTAAAGTCTGTTACAGGGAAAAAGTCATTAAAAACATCACCGATGTTCTCATTGGCCTCCCTGCCAAAGAGATATGGCTGCCAGAGCAAGCAGCAGCCTTGACCACCTCCACAGGTTACTCAGAGAGGTTTAAGCAGTTATGAACCAAGGATTTATTTAACACCCACTCTGTGCTGCTGGCAGTGAGTAAGTCTCTTGGTGCAGCAGGTACATAAGTCTAGAGATGCTGCTCATCAGCCAGCCAAGCCCTGAGTGCTGTTGTTTGGGGAGTAGGGAAGCAGTCAGATGCTGACTCCGACTGTGATTCAAGTAGCTCCTGACTCATGGCCTGCTGAGGCCAGTGAAAAGTCTCTTCCTGATGTTGATTCAGTCCCAAGCTCAAAACTGGGCAAATCTCCTGTGACTCGATGAGAGCTGCTTCCCTGAAACCAGGGTTGCAGACTCAATGGCTCTCAAGCCACCACCTTGATGAGGAATTCTCACTCGCCACTTCCCAGCAGCTTTGTCTGTCTCCTACACAGGAGGAAAAACTCTGAGTGTTCTGCCATTGCAAGCTCTCCTCCAGCTTCCAAAATCTATCTAGCCCCAGGAAACCTCATCACTACCCAGGAAGCTGCTGTTTGCTGCCAGAAGTGAGGCAACAGAGCTGGCAACAGCCTTCAGGCTGCTGCAGCAGGCTCTGAGTGATGGAAAGCAACTTGGCCCAGGCATGGGTAGATTGGTTTGTGAGAACTGGGCATCCAACATTCAACATCTTGCAGGTTTGGCTATAGGCATGAAGCATTTCTTGCATCTCATATGTTAAGGCAAATTCAGCATTGTGGGCAACAGTGGGGGGAGTGTTTATACCCTTGCAGGAGTCAGTTAAAGGTGCACTACATCCCCTCCCAAGTGAAAACAAACTGAGATTTGTCTTCTTCCCTTAGGAGAACCATAAAAAACACATCCTTAGCACCTATGGTGGCATCTAAGCCGATGACCAATCCTTCTCGGATCTTCTGTGCAAGGACCTTCAGGTAACATGAACAGGTTCTTAAAGCCTCTCTCACTCATGGTTGTTACAGCCCAGTTTTCCCTCTTAATGTTCCTCACCCCTCTGTGTTTGGGATATTTCAAGCCTGAGGAAGGGGCAGGTGAGGGCAGAGGTGGGCTCCTGTTTGGCTACAGGCACAAAGTACTTCTTGATCCCTCATGCTCAGACAAGTTGGCAACAATGAGATAAAATGGGCAAAGATGCCACCTGGGTTCAAAATGAAGGTCGATCATTTGCAATAATACAGCATTTTTCCTTGAAGAGTCCTCAGAAACAAATGAGAGGTGGTTTCACCTGTCTGAGATCTCCAGTGCACCTAGAATAGAGCTTGGAATAAATGATAAAACCAAGTAAGAAGCTCTGAATATCGTGATGAGAGGCACCTACTGCTGGAGCCCTGGGAGTTTCAGGTTTGGGACCCTGTTAGACATCATGCCAGCATTTCTGCTGCTGCTGATGGTGCCAAAGATGAGTGACCCCATCAAATGCACTAACGACACAAAGCCAGGAGGTGTCCTCAGCACCAGGAAGAAGCAGGGTATGTTGAACAGTCTGAATGACATGGGGGAGTGGAACTACAGTGAGGATATGGGCTTCAAGGTCATGCATGCTTGCACGGACTAATAAACAAGGATTTCTGCTGTCAGCCAAGAGCTCATCCATTCAGAATGGCTGAGGAGAAGGAGGATCAGGGGGTGTTGGTTCATGATGGGATGAATTATCAGCTGCCAATGTCCTGAAGTCATAAAGAGGCAACTTGAACCTTAGGCTGTGTCTCCTGAGGTGTTTCCAGTACACACAGGGAAACACTAATGCTCCAGTATAAAGTTGTTGGAGAGGACCCATGTAGCTGATGAGGTGTCACGCATCTCCAGAGGCTGAAGCAGGTTTCCCATGTGGCAGTGGAAGATCACCTGCTTGCATCAGACACCTGAGGCCTCTCCAGCATCACAGGGGACTTTGGGGAAGGCCCTGGGGTACCCCAACCATGTCCTGACCCCCTTCTTTCAGGAAGGGAGCCCTGACCTCTCATCCACTGATATTTGTCTCCTCAGGGTGTTACAGGAGTGCGATGAACAAAGGAGACTGCAGATCTCTTTGTCTCAGCTCATTCCTCTCATTTATTAGTTCTAGCACAGCTCAGAGCCTCATAAATCAACCTAAGATCACCCTCCTGGCTACCCATTACCTTCACACCCACTATATGCTGGCATGCCATTGTCTGTCCAGTCCACCTTTCCCCTTGAAACCCTACCCTGGACCTGAGGACTCTGTGCAATATGGGGCGCTGGGGGGGGGGGGGGCAAAGGTGGGAACAGACGTATCACCTTACTGAGACCCACCTGTGGGGAGATGCAGGCAGGCTCCCTCTCTGCCTGGTGGATGGAGATCGATCATTGTTGCAGGGATGATGCTGGCAGATTAATTAGTGACAGACAGCCTTCAGCTTTGTATCCCACTGCCCCTCGCTCTGAAGACACCAACGCTATTGATTACCCAAGTCCTGCCTTCTTTCTGTCCTGTAATCCTTTTGCTGGTGGGGGTTCTGGGGGAAGATTTTGTAGCGAACATGTGTTTGCACATACACAGGCATGAACGTAAAATAGTGGAGGTTTAAGAAACCGCTATTGCCCCAAGCAAGTGAAATTCAGTTATTTGTCATCAAGGTAATTTTAACAATAAGAAAATACTCAGTTGATAAAATGGAGGAAACAGCCCCTGCCTCACAGGCAGGGTTCCCAGCCCTCTGTGCCTGTGGTGTCCTGCCCAGGAGCCCTGCATCCCCTGTGGATCTTGCTGCAGCAGACTGGAGACCTGCTCTCAGCTGCTCACCTTCACCTTTGAGTCACCACCACCTCCTTCTTGCGGGGATTTAATGGAATGAAATACTGCATAATTTCCATGGAGAAACTCAAGGTTCAGATCAGTCATGCCACTTTCTGATAAAGGTTTTCCATTCCCCAAGATAACTCCAGAATATTGCACTCAATTATTCCCTCCAGCTCCCAGCACTGAGCAAGTCCTGGTTATTATCCCAACCCTCACCTCCATCCCGTCAGGGAACTGGAGGGGATGAGGGGATCTCATGCTCTCCATCCGTTTCCACCTCCCGACTCGCAGTCCCTTGTGGCCTCATGACATCTGCCCATCTTCTCTTTCCCCATATTTCTATTTCTCAAGGAACAACTCGGAGACACAATGCAGCCATTGTACGCCATGACCCAAAGGAGGTGGCTGGGATGGAGGTTGGAGGAGGAAGATATGGGAGCAGGTCCCAATACCACAAGTCACCTCCAGCCCGTGCATCACAGTCCAGGTACTGTGGCTTTCTGATGGGTTTAACCAAGCCACAGCGGTGTTGCGATCTTGTCATGATCTACCATAGACAATCCATCAGCACTGCCCAGTGCCCCATCTTGCTCCTATCGGTATCTCTAAGCTTGATACTGATTTCTAACCTGCATTTCCAGCAGACAAAGCAAACGCACCAGGCAGGCATGGGGGGGAATGGCCAGGAGCAGG
The DNA here is from genome assembly GCA_032466535.1 of Forpus xanthops. NCBI lineage: Eukaryota > Metazoa > Chordata > Aves > Psittaciformes > Psittacidae > Forpus > Forpus xanthops. Next base: position 4,549 of record JASSUY010040117.1, on the reverse strand, counting down.
CGGCCGATAACAGCTCATGATAACAATCCTTCTTGTCATTATGAATCACCACGAGGATGCAACAGCACTTGTACAGAGTCCCAATGACTATAATTTATCTCAGCCCAGTGACACCTTCCACAACCCCCAGAGCAGAGGCTGGATGCAGCAGAAACACAGAAGCACTATTCCGGTGGGATCCTGGGCCATTTCCAAAGCTGAGGCTCCTGGCAAAAGACACATGACAAAAGCAAGAGCCAGCTTAGAACAACCTGACTTCTTGCTCCTTTAATTTGTAATCACTGATCAGCAACATTAGATAAATGGATGTTGAAGCTGAGTCAAGTAATTATTGCAGGTTCATAGCTGCATGCTGCACAGCTCTCGGGGCAGTAACAGGGCTGATCATTGTAAATAACACACAGCCAGAGCATGGGGACTCTTGCCTCATGCTGAGATTAAAGTGAAGACATAAGCTGCTATGCCAAAAAGAAAACAGCTGAACGTTTATGACCAAGGGTTGCTTCCAAATGCACTGGCTGCATTCTTCCCTGTAGGGCTTTTTCCTCCTTCTTCCTATTTACATGATCAGCATATCACTACAGCAGAAATGGCATCACGTACCTGCCAGAGTGAAAAATGGCCACAGGAAGCAAGAGGCAGCGTAAACAAGGAATGATGGCTTCACTTTGGCAACAGGGCAGCTAGAGGAATGAGAGCAGAAAATAAATGAACAACTCTGAGCAGACATCAAAGGGGAGAAAATGAGGAATGCTCAGCAGAGTCCACGGGAAGCCACTGTACCAGTGATCAATATGGAGCCAGCATGAGCTTGGAGGAGCAGACAGGAAAGCACAAAGCTGCTGTGTGAGAAACACTCAGAAAGTCCTTTTCTCCTTTTCAATTGCCCCTCCTTAATCAGGGTGTGAAAAGGCAGCACCTCCCTTGTGCATCTCAGCTCCTGGGCTTCTCCTTCTCCTGAATATCAAACACAGGAGCTTGAAGTTCTACCTGCTCATGGGATCCCAGGAGTCGCACAAACCCACTGGGGATGGAAATAACCCCTACATGGCCCTGCCCTTAGCTGCGCCTGCAATGGATTGGGCCTTGCAAGGCTCAATCTGATAAACCCCACTCAAATCTCGTCTGTACCTACCCTGGCTCTTGGCTAATGGGCAGGCGTGTAGGGAGCAGTGCTCTCCCTTCTGTGTCCCCATGCTTGCCTATGAGACACTACAGCTCAAGATCAGCAGTCCTGGGCTGCAGAGTCCCCCAGGTACCCCCAGAGGGATAAAATAAGCATGGCAGCAATAGGTCCCTGCTGCCATCACCACTCACACCATATCCCTTTAATCTGCACAAGACTCAGACTAACAGAATGGCTAAGCAAAAATGGCTCCTCACAAAGGGGGAAGGCAACCTGGTATCCAGGCATACAGTCCCCAAGCAAGGGACAGACAGCCCTGGGATGCCTTCAGTACTTCTGCCATCTCCGCACCATGGAAATGGGTGCGCCCAAAAGCGATGGCAAGTGCATTATGTGGTTTGGATATTCCAGAAAAAAAGACTTGATTGCCGGAGTAGAGGAACCTACATCAGTTCCCAGCACTCTGGATGTGCATGTAACAAGCAGCCGGAGGAGAGGGCACCAGTGAATCCCCCCTCTACTCCACTCTTGCGAGACACCACCTGGAGCAGTGTCCATCGCCAGAGCCCCCAGCACAAGAGGGATGTGGACCTCTTCAAGCAAGTCCAGAGGAGGCCATGAAGTTGTCACGAGGGCTGGAGCACCTCTGCTATGGAAACAGGCTGAGAGAGCTGGGCTTGTTGAGACTGAAGAAGAGAAGGCTCCAAGGAACAGCTTCCAGCACATAAAGGGGCCAATAAGAAAGCTGCAGAGGGGCTTTTGACAGGGGCCTGTAAGGACAGAACAGACAGAGAGATTTAGATGACATATTAAGAAGAAGTTCTTCCCTGTGAGGGTGGTGAGGCCCTGGCACAGGTTGCCCAGAGAAGCTGTGGCTGCCCCATCCCTGGCAGTGCCCAAGGCCAAGTTGGATGCAGCCTGGAGCAACCTTCTCTAGTGCAAGGTGTCCCTTCCTGTGGCAGGGTTGGAACTGGATGAGCTTTAAGGTGCCTTCCAACATAAACCATTCTAGGATTCTGTGACTGTTCCATTTTGTCCATACATTTCCAGCACCAAGCAAATCACTTCACCTCCTGGATGATCCTGGAGATCATCCCCACCAGTGGGGACTATCACACACTGTGATATCACACAGAGCTGTGAGGGCTTACAAAATCCACCATGGGCTCTCCCATCCCTCTGCCCACATTGCCAGGGCTCCAGCTGAGCTCAGTTCTTGGCCCTTGGCCCCAAACTGGTCAAACCCTCAATGACAGGGACCTGTCAGCATCCAGCCTTCTCTCTCTCACAGTTACTGGGCAGTTGCTGTAAGCCTGCTGCAGTTTCCCCAGCTTTGCCACCAACCTCCCTGTGTCATCCCATGCTGTTGGAGCACCAGGATCCCAAAGGCAGTTTCCCTGCACTCAGTAACTGCCTTTACAATGGTGGCAAGGGCTCATCCTTTCCTTTGGGTCCTGTGCCCCGCTCACATGGTCAGAAGCCAACCTTCTCAGGCCCTTGCTGCCTGCCCCCACAGCAGCTTCACAGAAGATCTGCAGCTCGTGTGAGCTCCATTTCAAGTCACAGGCTGGTCTGTCTGTCCCTGTACTCTCATACTGTGCATCTGACATCATGGGTCCTATCCTAAGAGATCCAAAGATAACAACGAGGGAGGCATAGAGCAACTGTGCTAAGGGGCATCCCCAAACGTGTGCAGAGAGAGGGGAATGAGATAACACAGACATTCCAAGTAATCCTATTTTTCCACTGGCTGAGAAGGAACTGCTATGCCGCACTGCATGTTGCCAGGGTATTTTCAAAGACCTTAGATGACCTTCAGAGCAGGCATAGTTGACTGCAAGAGTTCCACCAGGCCCCCTCCCTGCTCTCCACAGCCAGAGCAGCATCCCATGGGATGTTCAGGCTGTGTCCAGGCTTAGGGCCCACAGCGTGCCAGCCTGCATATCAACACAGTCATCTTACAGAGATGATGAACAGGAAGCTACAGCATTACTGAGCCTGTTGCATTTATTAGTTACACATGGCTTTTCTAATCACTATTACTACAGCCTCACGACCCAGATCCTAAGCAGGCTGCAGACCTCCAGCACTCCCAGCTCCAAAAGTCACCTTGTGCTGTCAGAGGGGAACATGCTGGAGCCCCCCTGCGATGCACACACCTCCTGTCCCCTGCAAAACTCCCACCTAAATGCATTCTTCCTGGGATGGGGGCTCCTTCTTGCAGCCAGGGCTCCACAGCTCAGCCACTGTGGCCCCACAAAGCCCCCACAGCCGAGCCTCACTCCCTGGGTCCCATAATAAACAAGAGGAGAGAGGTTGCAAAGCATCCTGTGGCCATCGGACCATGTGGACCACCACAGTATAGTGCAGGCTGGGACCCAGCTCCCGCTGCACTGACCCAGCACACAGTCCTGACACGCCACCAGCACGTAGCAGGATTCTGCTGGACCCTGCTACAGGCACAGAGGCCCCTGCAGCCCTTCGCAGGACAGGATGTGGGCCTGGGGATGCTGCAGTGCAGGAGCCCAAGAGAAGCCGCCATCTTGGGGGCACCCCGGGGCAGCCGCTGCAGGTCCCACGGGCGGAAGGCGAGGTGCCCGTGCCGGTGGGGATGGTGCCGGTGGGAATGCTCCCGGTGGGGATGCTCCCGGTGGGAATGCTCCCGGTGGGAATGCGCGGGGAGGGAGCAGCGCCCAGGGTGGTGGGGCACACGGGACCCCCACCCCAGGGCCATCCCGCACCTCCGCACCGCAGCCCCACGGAGAGCCCCGCAGCACGGCCCGCGGGGGGCGGGAGAGGGGCGGAGCCAATCGGAACCTTCGCCCCGCCCTCCCCGGCGGCTGCTGGCCAATAGCGAGGCGCGGGGCGGGGCGCTCCGGCGGCAGTCGGCGCTGAGGCGCGGGGCGGTGCGGGTGGGTTTTGTCGTTGTGCCGCCGCCGCTGCCGGTGTCGCTGCTCTCCCTTCCCTATGGAAGAAATGGAAGAGGAGCTGAAATGCCCCGTGTGCGGCTCCTTCTACCGGGAGCCCATCATCCTGCCCTGCTCCCACAACCTGTGCCAGGCGTGCGCCCGCAACATCTTGGTGCAGACGCCGGAGTCGGAGTCTCCGCAGAGCCGTCGCGCCTCGGGCTCGGCCGTCTCCGACTATGACTACCTGGACCTGGATAAGATGAGCCTGTACAGCGAGGCGGACAGCGGCTATGGCTCCTACGGCGGCTTCGCCAGCGCTCCCACCACCCCTTGCCAAAAGTCCCCCAACGGCGTCCGCGTCTTCCCGCCGACCGCCCCGCCGCCCCCCGCCGCCCTGGCGCCGCCGCCGCGCAACGCCTGCCTCACCTGCCCGCAGTGCCACCGCAGCCTGGTGCTGGACGAGCGCGGGCTGCGGGGCTTCCCCCGCAACCGCCTGCGGGAGGGCGTCATCGAC
>JASSUY010040114.1:0-45050 GCA_032466535.1 Forpus xanthops | reverse complement strand
TCGTAAAGTGGGGGGGAAAAGAAGGTTGGGAGGAGTGAGTGGGCAGGCAGATTGATTTACGCCTCAAACCACGACATCCTGTCACATGCCTGCCCACCAACTCAGGGGACAAGAAATCCAAAGGAGAGACAGCAAGAAAAGAGCATGAAGTTAACTAGTCTACGGACATTTCCTCCCATAGGAACATGGAAAGAGAGAAAGTACTTAAGCCAAACATACTAAAAATCAAGCTGCACATCACCTTTTCATTTACAAGCCAGATATGTAGGCTCTGATATTCTCTTCTGTTGAATTTTAATCCGCTCAAAGACTCTGGCGGCACTGCTGTTGGTAACTGCGTCTGTTATTCTATTCTGCCTGCCTTGGATGCTGTACAGCACATACCACACTTATTCTTTATATCTTGTATTTAACCAACAATTTCCTCCTCTCACCTGCTGCTCTTTGGGATGGCATCTCAGATTTTTTCTTGCTGTCTCAGAGCTGACAGCCAGCTCACATGACACTTAAATTCTTCCCCACAAATGCTTCCTGCATGTCTCCTAATGTTTGCCCCATCCGTCTATCAGCGTTCATGCACTGCGTTCTTTGACAGCACTAATGCCTGAGCCATTCTTCACCTGCATTCTGTTATGACATCTTTCCACCCAACTTCACAACACTTTGTCCTTAATTGTCTAGGAGCTTCTCTGCACAACCCGCCATGCTACACTGCCAGTTCTCACTCCTGCACGACAGCGTTTCTGCACTTTAAATCACTTAACCTGTCACAAAAACTTTCTGCAGAAACTCCACCCTCACTTATTTCCACAACAACTCTTAAGTCATGTTCTCCTGCAGGCACAAGGTCTCTTGTCTCTCTGCTCAATTTCACTTCAACCAGTTACCTCCTTTTCCATTCCTAGTCTGCTTGGTTGTTGCTCTGCTCTTCCTCAGTCATTTCTAACTCATACTTCCACTCTTCCTGCAATCTTTTGTAGCTGCAGAAGAGAACTAAGTTAGGAGTAGAAGCCAGTCAGTCCCAGGGAGATGAAAAATTTTCTAATTTCGAGAACTCTTCTACATATTGCTCAGATGCTCTCAAAGTATCATCTTTCAGATATGGTAGGACTCCTGCACCAGACATTTAGCTCATTCCTTGGATGCAAACTCCAGGGCTCTCAGAGGAGCATCTGAAACAAGTCACTGGTGCTCTCTTTCTTCTGAAAGTTAAACAGAAGATTTATTCCTCTTATCTTATCTGAAGAGGCTGTGTATGCCAAAGTCAGAGTTCAAGCTTCCAGCAAGCAATATGCAACACCCAGGACCTAGACATTTGGAATTTCGAGCACTTAAACCGCTTTATTTCATCTCAAGGAAGCTATTTTTACCCTTCTACCTTGAGCAGATAGCTCTTCTAAATGAGCCATCAATGAGTCATTGACATTTCAGGATTAAATCAAAGCAATTAGCCCTGCCTTTTCCAGCTGATTTTCATTAAGGCAACATAGCAACTACACAAAGATCAGTGCCCTGTGAGTTTCACTTCATTCCTCTAAATGCAAGCAAAGGATAAGTGTGTAAAATGGTGAAGAAAAATTACGTATTGTGCATCAATAGGTATTTGGAATCAAAACAAGAGACTGGGATTACTGTCACTCTGTTGCATACCATGTAATACAAATTCTTCATATTCTCATTATAGCTCAAGTGCCCTAGAAATGAAAACACACACCACCACTAAGTGCCATGTCACAGGAGCCCACGGAGAACAAAAAATTTATGACAGAGATCACTGAAGGACCCACTTGAAATCTCTAGGAACACCACAAAACTCTAGAAATGCTGGTTAGAAGGAGCGGTAGAGTTAATCTGGTACAACTTGAAGTATGTGATGCTGCCACACCATGTTTATTTTCACCTAGCAAAAGCAGGACTTCTTTGCCTCAATGTTCAAAACCACTAGAAATGTTTCATTTCCAGAAGGTACTGATAAAATCAAAATAAAGTTTTCAAAGCTACCCATGAACCTAAGGACTTGAACACATAACCGACCTACCACAGTGAAATCAATTTGTTTCCCTGAGATTTCAGAAGCTGAATTTTAGCTCAAGTTTACTAGAAGCTGAGCACAGACAGTCAATTTCTTTATATTCCCAGAGCACCAGTAGCTCATTCATGTTTCTGCCCATTCTGAGTACTTTCAGTCCATAGTTAAGTTACTGCAGGGAATGGGGAAACAGGACTGGGGTTTTGATACAGCTTAGAAGAGGTAATGAGTTGAAGGCAGACAGGAGGTATGCAGTTATCTAATCAGTCAAAGAAGAGATGAGAAGATAACAAAACAAATTCTGTTGAGACTCTGTAATTGGAACGAGTGTGGTCAGGTAGGTGTTCCACCTCTGCTTGTCCATGTGCTGATATAATCACCGTAACTCAGTCACAGATCTGCAGCTGAGATCTAACAGAGAATCTGTAAAATATGACTCTCTATAGGAAATACTTAACATCCATTTGCTGAAAAATTCAAATATTATTTATTATTTTTCTAGTTACAGGAGAACATTTTACATACTCCCATGATATTATAAACTGAAACATGCTACTGTGATGCCTGTGCTGTTCTCACACACTTATATTCATACTTATTCTCCCCTTGTATTGCCTGCAGCAGTCACTGAAGGAATAAAGCAAAATACTTATGTGAGAATAAAACTCCTATTATTATTTTTGCCAGGATTTATTTTACAGGATAATACAGTGAATACAGTGAGAGATGAAAGGGTACAGTGAATACAGGAGAGATGAAGGGGTTAAGAACAAATTAGGATGAAAAAGACAAAGCCAGGCTGAGAATGGGTTCAGAGACAGGTACACATGACATAACTATAATACCTTTGTGGTGATCTTTTAGCTCTCCCTCAAGAAAGAATAAGAACAGCAGCAAAACTCAAACTTAGTATTTGTAGTGCTGCTACCATTCTCCCTGTGACTAGATAATGCAATGCACCACCATAGCTGCATTTGGATTCATCCTTGTCCTTTTTTAATTAAGACTTAGGCTTTGAAGCAGAAAGCAGATCCAAACAGAACTTTGTTCCCTCACTTCTCGAACAAAATAATCTGAAAGCCTTATTTTAGTGCTTCAAAGACTTCCTAAGTCAGTCAGCTTTGGCACAGTGCTGCCAGCTGACAGGTGGAAATGTTCATTTTTAGAGACCTAAAGAGAAGGAGACATTTGTTAAATATTGGCAAAGCAATGGAGCAAGTGGGTGAGTTTATACATGAGGTTTATGTGGAGTGGGAAATTCTGCAGATCAGATTAGATAACCAAAATGAACTTAAAGTTCATCTATGGGATCCTGGCTTTCTTCAGTAGAAAGTGCTAGCAAGGAAGAATGAAGGTAACTCTGCAGAGGTCTTGTGAGCTGGTGGCAGTATAACCTAGCTCCCACACAGTCCTATGGTACTCAGAGGACAGGTGCCTTGACTCTGCAAATCCCTGCAACTTCCTAGCCAAGATGTCACAATCGACATCTTAAGGAGAGGAGCTCTTAGAACAGGAACATAAACCCTTGAAGAAAAGGGATTCTCAAGCCTAGGAGTCTCTCCCTTCCTGTAGCTTCTGGGACAGAAGAAGCTCCTACCATGCAGCAATCTGATAGGTGTTTTCTCTGTGAAAGACTAATAATGGGAGGTATCTCTGAAGTGCACCTGCTTCTCATCATCCCCATCATCCTCTGCCTTTTACTTTATTTTCTTGAACAGGAATAGGGTGTCCATAGTTCATGATATCTATAAATCTATTTCCAGGAACTAAACAACTGATGCCCCCACTGATTTCCAAGCGAGCTGAAAGTATTCAATTGACCAAGTGTATTAAACTAGGATTCTGGAAAACACCTTCTGCTAGACTTCTTTGTCTAGTTTCCATAACACATTTTCTTGTTTCCAAATCTCTATTTGCTCCTGTGGCTGACTCAGGAGGATAATGATCTGCATTAATTCTCATGTCACTGTATGGTCAGTGCTTCCTGAAACCTGGGGCTGCAACCACACTGGGAAAGGCTCTTTCTTCTTCTGTTTTCCCAGGGAAAACTCTTCATGAGATCTGGGTTTTCTTAAAAAACTGAAAAAGGAAATTATTTACTAAAAATCCATTCCCCTCCAAATTCCATGGGAAACCATATTTCTCATCACCTTCTCAAGCTAGTAAGAAGGGTTACTCTAACTGGATGTCAAGTCAAGGAATGCTGAGGTGCAAAACTGAGTAAGTTTCCCTTTCACAGAACAGCAGAGCACAAGCAAAGTCTTGCATGACTTTCAATCTGAGAACTTTACTCGGACCAGGATACAACTTAAAGTGCCGTTCTTCCAAGCCACAGAAATTGCAAAGATTCATCAGTACATGAACAGCAAAGATAATTTCGTGCGACTGAAGAGAATAGAGGAAAATACAAAGAATCTAAACCTGGTGAATGAACTTACTGATCTATCTGCAGAACACCTTTCCCAAGAGCAAAAATCAAGTTCAGCAGTCACAGCTGAGAAATGTATTGTCACACTGTTAAGGTATTACTCTTGATAAGTGGAAGCACCTACAGCATCTGCCAAGTACCTAAAGGTCCACAGGGAGATTCTAACAGTTCCTGCACTTGGAAAGAAGAGATCAGGTTGGTGCTATAGGAAGCAGTACGACAATGAATGTAGTGTATACAGCAAGGAGGAAACCCTGTATCATCTAAATGCAAGTTCTTGTACACTGCTTAAGCTGCTTTGATAGAGTCGCTTCACATCTTAATGGCTACTTCATGTTTTGCATAGCTCCACATCTTCTCACATAACACACCTACTTAGGAATAAAGCTTAGCACTTCTCTACCTTTAGACTTTCAGAGCATCCCTAGTGAAACCATCAGTAGCCACCTGCCCTCAGACAGCGATATTCTTCCAAGCAAGCGCTCCACAAAAGCAGGGACACCAGGGTTCTTGCCAGAACATTCTCTACCTCCTGTGTCCTTGTCCCCACTTCACTTCAGTGAGTCTTTTCTACCATCCAGGAGGATGGGGAAGCTGCAGTGGCAGCACTGTTTGCAATTAAAGAAGGACAAAGTGCAGGACCACTATTCACACCAGTTTTCTTTTACCCCATTCACCTTTTCCACTCCCAAGTGACTCAGTGGATAGCCTGTGGACACTTTACCTGCACTTTAAGTGACACCCTGTGGCTATGAGGAGGAATTACGGGTGACCGTTCCTTCAGTGACACTCTCCCTAAGGTTTTGTGACATTAAACACTGAGGCTGAAATCTAGTGAGTTGCAGATAGTCTTAGGTGTTCAGAGACTGGAAAGAACAATCTGATTCCACCTTCTCCAGCAGGGTTTCAGATCTCATCCTCCTGCAGCTTGGCTGGCTCCAAAATGGGTTTTAAGAATAAACCAAGCAAACCCATTTCTGTAAGAAAGAAGACACACTAGACGAAGACGGGTGAGATTTTTCCTCTCATTTTGGCCCTGTGAGATGAGGATTTCCTGCTTGGTCTCCCTTTGTAATGTATTTAATTCTTTCCCTTCCCCATATATTCCTTAGCCATTCCCTCTTCCACTCCTCCCCTGGCCTCAGAAGCACACGATTTTGCTAATGTCTAATTCCTAACTTGTGGGAAGAAACTGAACCTCAGTCCATCTGTTTGCCAGCTGGTACTTGCTGTCAGCTTAAACAACAGCTCACTATCTTACGCACGTTACAGAGAGGTGGATGGGGTAGCTTCCTCAGAGAGAGAGTTATAGAAGCCTCCAAAATAATATGGGTAACTGTATGTTTGCTGACCCTCCTGAAGGCCACAGATTAAGAGCCCTCTCCAATACCCATCACTGCTCTCTTGCTTTGACAAGCCACTTTCCCCAGCAATTCCGGGTGATGATTCCTCTGCCATAAATTCAGGGACACCACCCTGTATGGACAAAGCCTGGGACTGAGCCTCCTGGTATTGCTGTGAGGCTTGATTAACTTCGGCAGAGGATCAGATAGGCTTGGTGCAGAACGTTGGCAGCAATTCCTGGCTCTGGAAGTCTGCCTCAAAAGTCAAGGCTAAATTTAAGAGAAGCCCAATCAGCTACAATAGGATCATAGCAAATTCATAACTTACTAGTGAAGAACAAAAATACTAATCAGTGTTTAATTGCCTGGAGAAAAGGTCCCTGAATGTGACTGAAGTAACATTAATAATCTTATTTTACTACATGGAATTAACTTGTATTCGGTGTTCAATGAAGAAATCACACATTTCACAGCGTGACAGCTGCAGCAGCAAGAAAAATGAGTTCTCTTCATTCCTCCTTTTAAAGATCGTTTTCAACACTCTTCTTCCACACTGCAAAATCAGAGCAATCTCTTACCGCAAATTGTGCTTCACAATGGAAAGAAAGATATAAGAAAAACTTGAGGAAAAAAAATATAAATAAAGCTTCTACCATCTGTGCATGCTCTGAAATCAAGAGCCTCCCAGTGCTGTATTTGTGGAAGAATTCAGACTAAACTGGCAAGAGAAAACGATCAAAGATGGTTGAAATCTTAGTCTGGATACTATTGGAGTCAAGCTGGCCTAATCAACTGCAGATTTGGTCTCCTCCAAGAGAAGATTTACGAGCTTAAAAACCATATTTTATTTCCTCTCCCAGAATTCCATTTCTGGCCGCCTTTTTTCTCTGCTGTGTTTGTTTGGTTTCTCATGTCATGTACTTCTGACTCCTTAGCTGAAAATGATGTGTTGGTCACCCCAGCTTGTCTAAAACATGGCTTCTTCAAGACTGCAGACACCATTTGGGTTTTTATTTGTGTTTGTTTGCTTGTTTCTGTTTCTTGTTGGGTTTTGTGCCTTTATTTTTAAAGAAAAATAAAATCTTTTTTTAATGAGTCCATAAATGAAATTGGCTACAAAACATTTCTATTTATCCCAAATCTCCTTCTGTCATTAAACAGTCCAGTCGAATAAAGGCCCTCTGAACATCTAACAAGGTTACTGAAAAGATATGAGATGGTAGTAGTTCTAAAGCTTCACAGTACTCTTCTGAGTCTGAAAACACAAATGCATTGTGTAGAAAAAGAGGAAGTTGTGTATTTGATCTTTGAAACTCTTCTTTCAGAGATGTGTTTTAAATATATAAAGAACCCTTCCATCCAAACAGCAGTGCACCAGAACTGCTTAGCATCTGCTGCCTCTCAGGCTAAGATGCCTTCTCTTACCTTGTCCTTTCCCCAGCCCACACCTTAACTGCATCTCCTCATGGCATCCAGCTGTACCTTCACTCATGCTTAAAAGGCTGTGTTGATGGGCCATTTATTTTTCTCTCTCCAATAAAGATGAAAGGCCACCAGAGCATAAAGGGTCTCTTTCTTTTACAAAGGGACTTAGTTTCAAAAAGGCACCCTTTAGAAATCAAACCAGAATAACCTCCGAGGAAAAAGTACTGTGAATGTGATCAACAGAAGTGCTCAAGACACTGTAATACACAAGATAAAATAAAATTGAAAATGTTAATTGAGCGTCTAGGCTAGCTTCTTGTGAAGGTGTGCATCTTTGTAATTATCAGGACACATCTTACCCATATAGTTTGAATAAGACTCGGTGAGCAATGACTTCCAAGCAACGCTCATGTTTTATATGCAAGCTGAAGCCACCACTCCAGAGAACTTTGAACAATAATTAATCAGAAAGAAAAGCAGCTGAGTTTAGATCTTGATAAAAGAATGGCTGCTTAACCTACGAAACACAGCTCTTTTGCTCTTTTAAAAATTGTCTCTTTAACCTCTTTCAAAAGAGGGGGGGATGCAAAACAGAAAAGCTATTAATTTACTTCTTCACCCTTCCCCAAGCACACAAAATATTATTTGCCTCTGTTCAAGTCAAGATGTCAAATAACTGCAGGCATTTTTCTTTCAGTGTGGAGTAAACTAAGTCAACAGGTACAACTGTGATACTTGTGCCAATGCCTCTTTTTCCGATGTTCATCTGCATGAACAACAGCCCAGCTGCTAAGTCACCAACCCTCTCCAAATCATTCTCAACAAGGCAGTTGGTTATAAGGCCACTAAAGAAAAGATAGTGTACACCCACTCAGAACATGGAGTAAGCAAAGAGGGACCAAATCCCCATCAGCGCAAGGTTAGAAGTGCTTATGTGCCTGGTTTTGGCAGCATAGTCCCTGGAGAAGATTAGGATGCTTTTTGCAAAACCCAAAACACTCATCTGAAGTGGCTATCCCAACCAAAGAGATTTCCTGTACTAAAAGAGAGCGTCAGGATTTGCAGAAAGGGAGCTGGAGATGTAGAGACCTTTTCTTCCATTGATCACAAAAGCAGTCTGACCTCAATCCCTAGGTGTGTGTTCAGTTCAGCTCAAAAGACACCCAGTGATGAATTCAGCTGCCTGAATACAGGCATCATATCATTTGTCTTACAGTATCTACAATGCCTCTGTGGCTTGGAAGATAAAGCACAAACCTTCACAAGGCCTGGGTCCTTGGGGACAGTAGCTAGATACCAGGCAAAGTACCCCATGACATATCAAATGGCACTAACACATCTGCATGGACTACTGAACTGATCTGTACACTTAGACTGAATGGAGTAACTCCCTCAGGCTTCATCCGCTGTGTCAATTAGAGCTCCACTAACTTATATTAAAGCTTAGGTACTTAAATTAGCTGTTGACACCTACTTAAAATTACCTACATTTGTGTGTCTTAATCTGTATGGCCACTTCTTTGCAAGCAGCAGAAAGTCTCATTACTGCACATTTGCTGAATTAATCAAGCTTCAGGATATCCTAATAAGTGAATTAATCTGTTTCTTGAAATAAGAATAAAAGCTTCACACTGTCAAAGCGTAAATGCATCTAGAGGGCAGCAATGATATTGTCATCTTTAGCTAAATATAGAACCTGAGCAGAGACAAGTGCACAGCCACACACTGCACCAACACATACATTTCCCTCCCCCTCCCTTCTTTTTTTCTCTTTTGAGAATAATATATAAGCTTTGCTGTAAAATTGCAAAGCTGTAAGTGTATGGCATTTTCAGATCTTTGGTCAAAGAACATTTTGCCTATATTCACAAATCATACTGCAGGATCACGAGATCGTGATTTGTCAGCATAACTTTATTTCCATAAGAGGGAGAAAAAACCCCACCAAAGTAACAAAGTGTCAGAGATGAAAAATGCTCAGAGACTGAAAGATTTTGTTTCACAAATCCAGCTGAAACTTACCTGAATCATTCAGCACTTCCCAAGAGGCACACAGAAACACAGACACAGGCACAAAATCACCAGGGGAATTTTTTGCAGTTAGACTGGAAATATTTTATGCAAACAGTTTATTCTACAGTAGCAAACAAGAGAGGATTTTTTCATGCACCAGTTCTTAATTTTTTTTTACTCAATACTCTTTCATTAAATTTTGCTGGCATACTGCAGGGTTTGATAGCATTCTCCATCTCGGCACTCAGGGATTGTGAGTTAGACAGAGCTAACACACATGAAAAAGCATGCAGACAGGGTAGGTCCATCTAAACCCTTTGATGAGCTGGTATGTGAAGCAACCTATCTGTTGCATTTTGTCTTGAATTATGTATCCTATGTGCACAGAGACCACAATAAGATGCAGAAATAGTTCAGGCTCTTCCCAATCTGGGTATCTGGATTTTCTAGTGTCTACAATGCAAAAGCTTTTGCTTACAGGAAATGTTACTGAGTTCATTCCCTCAAGCTGATGAGCTACTTTTAGGAAACTGGTAGGAACTTGGAATCTTTTGAGAGCTTAGTTTCTAAAACCAAAGAAAAGTAATCACAGAAATTGACTCACATTAGAATGACAAATGTACCCACAGTCACACAAAACCAAACTAAAGATACGCTACAGTTCCTAAAAGGTGTCAGTCAGCTTGCAAAGAGAGGATGTATGACTGTATAATAAATAGCTGAGTTCTGACCTAGAACTGGATAAGCTCTCAGAAGAAAAGAGGCATCACCTGGTGCTTTTTTAATATTTGTCTGTATTTGCTCTCAAAAATATTAACACCATCATTTCATAGAATCATAGAATCAATAGTTAGGGCTGGAAAGGACCTTAAGATCGTCTAGTTCCAACCTCCCTGCCAGGGGCAGGGACACCTCCCACGTTTCTCTTTGCCTTATCAAAATGCAGAACAAACCAGGACAAAACAACAGAACACGTCCTAGGCAGAAATCTTATGTTGATCCAAGCCACTTCCTTATCAGACCCTCATTTTGCAACTGCATTATTCACCTCTGAAATTTGCAAGATCAATTTTCCATTTTTTTATCAGTTGTCTGTGCTTATTTTATTATCTGCAGGAGGTACATAGTATAGGTTTCACACATATAAAGTCTCGATACAAATGGCACTCTAGTCAGCCCACGAACTAATGTGGTGAAATCACGCAAGTAGAAGGAGTAAGACCGTATCAGTGTTTGGCCATCCCAAACTATGGATGTGATCTGAATGTACTAATTGTTGTGTCTTCCAAATCAAAAAGAGCTCACGCCTCTGTATTCGAATCTTAACCTGCACTCCTACTGCTTTCTCAGGCTTTAATCACCAACTGCTAACTCCCATAAGCTACTGATTTTACACATTGACTCATATCTTGGTATGGTCCTCCCCTTCCTTTTCTGCGACACAGCTCAGAGAAGTTACATAGATGGAAGAATATAAGATCAACTGAAAGCAATACATACAGTGGCTTCAAGGTACTGCATTTCTCTAGTGCAACCTACATATGCTACTACATCGGGGCCCTAGTATGCACTACAAATCAGTCCTGCAAACACACGTTTTCTCAATGTGACTACTCACATTTTATGTTGAAAGGAGCAAAATGTCCAGTTCCCTAGACTATGATAAAATAATGAATGAGCATTGCAAAAATATATTTTCATCAGTCTTAATGAACATACCATGCTTTCAAAAGCAATGGATTTAAGAAAATTTATTAGCACTATGCAAACATTAGCCACCACTGGGAAGGAGAGGAGCAGGGAAGAACTTTAAATGATGTCACTGATGAAATACTAAAAGCATTAACAAAGTTCATACAAATAAAGCAGGGCATTCAAGATTTTTTTTCTTCCATGCACAGGAAAAACATTTAAATTCTCTCCACTTGATTATGATATAAATAAGAAATCATCAATAGTGCATTCCTTTTTTTTTCTTCCCTCTTTCTTTCTGGAGAAACAAAAATAAGGCAATGCAAATACTGACATCCCCCATTAAAGAAAGGAAACGTTAAAAAAAACACCATACTTCTTTGAGGTACTTTTTAGCGTCCATGCTGATACACTTGCTCCTGCCTGATCTGTCCTTAATTCTCAGAAACTTTCTCCTGAGCTCAACTGAGACCATAAAGGTAGTAACTACCGGCTATAATCAAAGACAGCATAACCCAGCCCTTTGCATGTTCCCACCTATTTTATTGCAAAGATCTTAGGTCAGAGAATACAGGGTTTGAGGATGATCTTGCAGTTCTTTGAAGTAACCCCTCCTTACACTGCTCAAAGTTAGCAATGACAGAAGCTGATCCCTAAGAACAAATCTGGAAAAGGGCTTTGTTTTGCATAGCAAATACTTGGAACTTTCATCAGGTTACCTTACCCTTATCACTTAAAGCTGGAGAAACAATAAATTCACTTTCAGCTAGTTAAAAACCAAGATCTAGAATGACAGCATTACTCTTTTACAGGTCTTACTGAGAATGCTAACCCCACAAAATTAACACTACCTGAAAATTAGACTACTAACATCTGAGCAACAGTTCAGAATGAAACGGAATGAAATGTCTCCACAGTCAAAAGCACACTGAGCACTGAGTGACAAACAAGTGGGTATACATATTTGGGACTAGTATATTAAAACCTCTTAACAAAAAGTGCAACCGGTATTGACAGATAAGGAAAAGGAAATGAGCGCCTAGGTCCAACAGCCTGAATAATAATTTTTAGTGAGTCATTATGATTGTTTACCTCTAAGAGTAAAGCATCAGTTCCAAGAGATTTCTAAGGAGACCCCACATTCCCTTGCTTTGAATATTATTTGCTTCATAATATCCTATACCATTTCCCTTGCAGTAACGATGCAGCCACTCCGACTCATAAGCTAATGCTGATGAAGTTACTTAACATATTCCCAGATCTCAGCTTTCTGTTTGTTAGATACAACTTACAGCCCAGTTTGTCCCCCTGTTCACACAGCCAGCCTCTCAAAGGGAGAGTCTTTCCAAAGCATAGCTTTTAGGTGTTACAGTAAGTACTTCACAAGCCAAAGGATCTTTAATTATCCAAATGTCTGAAACACCTGTACAAATACATTCACCTATGCATATCTACATGCGAACAAACACACAAAACACAGTATACCCTCCTCAGATTGCAGAGAGCATTTTTGCCCAGATGCACTTAAATACACTTAAGTAAAGAGGAATCAGTGTACAAAAGTCTGTGCTTTTGAGAAATCTGAATCATCCCAGGCAGGAATTTTGAATATACAAACTGGAATGCAGAAGAAATGTTGATTCCCAAGAAAATAGTTTGTTTTTTTTTTTTTTTTTAATGGAAAATGTATTTAGGATCTCCCCCGGCACCTTCTCAACACCAGATCCGTGGGAGAAGGAAAGGAGTTTGTACTTACTTGTGGTGTTGTATTTGATCCCATTGAAGAACTCGGGGCAGGGTCTCTCTACTAGTTCCCCTGCAGAGGTTCTGGGCCAGCAGGTCCCGATCTGATCAGTGGTGGCATTGCAGTACAGACCTTTTGCATTAAAAAAAGAGACAGAAAGGGGAAAAGAAGCAGTTTAGAGAACACAAAACCTACGCACTTGCATCACAAAGCAAACCGAGCCTTTGCGCTTAAAAAGCTTTTCCTAGCCCTCCACTAGGTAATATTTCCTACCATCAAAGCCCAGGAAAGGGATAGAGGAACTCTCTAAAAAAGTCTCTTGTAAACGATCCAGGAGGCTGCAGTTGACATCAAATTCTTCTAAGATGAACTGAGATATGGTCACATCCATTATTCACCCTGGGACTGCTGGACTGGATCAGGCTCCTTGCCCCTTTTCTGTCTGGGGTTGTTCTTTTTTTTTTTGTCCCCTCTCCTCCTTTCTGGAAACAAATGAACATCAAGCTGCAGACACCCTGCAATCTCGTGTGTCCGAGCCTCTCTTCTTCCCAGAGAACTGACAACTTGGCTGAGAGTCTGCGTCTGGCTGTGCAGTTCAATCCTCCGAGCTCTTCTTTGCTTTAAACAAGCAGCTCAGGAACCAATGGGATCACACGAGCCCAGAGTAAGGGGCTTGCGTCTCTTAGCCAGCTTCCCTGGTCTAGCAGCTCTCCAATGCCGCCTCACATTGCCAGACTGTTGTATTGCTTTCTCTCCCTCCCTCTTCTTGCTCTCCCTTCTCTCTCTCATACACACGCACGCACACACACATGCAGAAGCAGTTTTATTGTTAGTTTCGGGGATGAGCACTCTTGCAAAAATACTCTCTGAAAACTAGAGCCAGGGAGGAAAGGAAAAGCCATCAGATGAATACAACTCCTGTGGCTTTTTGTGAAGCAAAGCAATTCCTGCTTTTACTGTGTGGAACTGAGGATAAGCATAGATGCTTGGACAGGGAGGGGGAAGAAGGGACCCAATCCAGTAGCTGCAATACTGGATCCTGAGCAGGGTTAGAGAAAAAAAGAGAAATAATAAAAGGTAGGATGAGGGAGGCATCAGAACAAAGGAATCTGGAGTAATGACCAACGGAGTGGAGAGAGTGAGAGAAGGGTTGAGAGCCCAGCCTGGGAGAACCAAGGCACAGAGGCGATTATCACGGTTTTCAGCCACTCATGCTGACAGGATGGGATAGACACAGAGGGAAGTACAGGCACAGTAGGGGAAGGCACAGAGAGCAGAAGGGAGCTTTGGAGTGAAGGATGGACCACTGAGGGGATAAGGAAGAAAAGCATGGCCACTTTCTCATTTTCCAGTGGCAGGAGGGAGCAAACATTTCAGAAAGGATGGAACACCAAGGCTGAGGAAGAACTTCTAAGCAAGGAAAACACAGTGTGATGAGAGACACAAGAGCAAAGGCTTGACAAACTGAAATTGTTATGGAACAGGATAAAAAGGGTTTGGGGAAAGGGAAAGATCAGAAGATTGGAGGGAGTTCTCCACATGGTTGGCTATATATAGGGAAATCAAAACTCAGTACAATGGAAACTGGATGAAGTTCTGTGCTCTGGGACATGTTGGAGAACAGCTCAGACCTAACCAGCCTTTCTGAGTTTTTATATTAGGATATAAGCAAATTTTTACAAAAAAGTGTCAGAAACTTGCTAAGGAGGATCATCTAGGATCACACATTCAGAAGGTTCTTAGGAAGTAAATAGAATACTGACTTGTAAGAGAGAAAAGAAGACAAGTATATATGTTGCAGCAGAGACCAATGTAGAAACAGAAGGTAAGGACAATAAAGAAGCTTTGAAGAAAGGAGAGAGAAGAAAGAAAGGGTTCCAGAAAAGAACTCTTATTTTACAGTCTGTGTTCATGGCTTTAGATAGGACATAAGTCTTACACTGAGTTCAAAGCAATTGTATAGGGCTTCCTATAAAATCCGTCTTCCCACCTGCCATGGCCTGGACTTTCTCTTTACTCATATTTAAGACTGAAGGGTTTCATTCTTTGTTCTTAAGGACTGAAAGAATTGTGTTATCCAAATAAAGGAAAAAGAAAAAAAGCTCACTAGGTTAGAAAGGCAAATTAATTAACAACATGCACTAATGGGAGAGCTGGCCAGGATGCTATTTTGCCATCTTTGAATCTGGAGATTTTAAACATTTGCAGATTACAATGGGGGAGAAGGGAGGAGTGCATCATGGTATTTTTGTTTAAAATACTGTCCTGGGTTCAGCAGTAGCAGTCATTTTTCTCCTTCTTAGTAGCTGGTGCAGTGCTGTGGTTTTGACTTTCAGCCTGAGAGCAGCGCTGATAACACTGATGTTTTTAGTTGCTGCTCAGTATTGTTTACTCTGACCAAGGACTTCCTGACTCTCATGCTCTGCCAGGGAGGAGGAGAAGCCAGGAGGAAGCAGACACAGGACACCTGACCCACACTGACCAAAGAGATATTCCATACCACAGCACGTCATGCCCAGCATATAAACTGGGGGCAGTTACCCAGAAGGGTTAGATCACTGCTCAGACAGGCTGGATATCAGTTGGCAGGTTTTGAGAGGTTATATTCTCTTCCCTAGTTATTTATTTCCCTTATCATTATTATAATTGGTGATAGCAGTAGTGGTTTATGTTATACCTTAGTTACTGGACTGTTCTTATCTCAGCCCGTGGGAGATAAGATTCTTTCAATTCTCCTCCCCATCCTCCTGGGAGCGGAGGGGGAGGAAGGCAAGGGGAGTGAGCTAACGACTGTGTGGTTGATTTGCTGACTGGGCTTAAACTAAAATATTTAAAATCCCACAAAAAATATAACTGTCCTAAATCTCTAGGCAGCGTTATGTTCTGAGGCAAGTGAATTATATGTCTCAATTTTTCTCTCTGGATCCACAATCTCATCCCCAAGTGAATATTCATTAAATTTCAGCCCTTCTTCAGAAATCTGCATTTCAATAAATTGACCCTTGTCATTACCACCAGATATCTTTGTCCAGTGTATCTTTAATCCCAAAAAACAACAGAGAATATATATATAGCATCATTCGCACAACCACCACCAATATACTGATTGTCTTTAAACAGGGCTTTGCAAAGAAAACCCTATTTCTTGAGCTTTCAAGTGAGGATGATAAAGGGTACTCTAAACCTCTAAGTAATTCACAGGCATCTGTCCCTCAAAATATATTTAAGTCTACCCTTTTAAGTTTCTTTGCTTCTTCCTGACAGATTAGTTCAGTTCAGTAAATTTGTTTTAGTTCCTCAAGCAGAGCCTCTCAGTGATGGCTGTAAGATCTTCCCAGAAGAGAACATTTGCAAGTGCCCAATGGCATCACTGAACCCAACAACCATGTCTATTGAGGCAAATCAGTAAGCAGGGCACTTATCCAGAATGCTACTAAGATACTTTTTTTTCTTTTTCTGCAAGGGAAAAATCACATAATCTGGACAAAAGTCTTAATTTCTCACCTATTGGCTGCCATGTCCATTTTCTCACACTATTTGTGCGGCACCTACTACACTGGAATCAAAAACTTGGCTGGAGGCTTTGGACACTAGAATTTTTTGAATCTTTGGAGGAATGCAACATTTAATAAATTACAAAAAGACAGTCACAAAAATTAAAAATCACTATAAAATTTGGTAAATATTTCATATTCTTAAACACTGCCCTGTATTTTGCAGTGTAAACTCTTGCAAATTTTTCAAATGGTTCAAATATTAGAGTGGAACACTAAGCTGTATTTCACTTCAAAACTCTTCTTTGTAGCGATTAGCACATAAAACAAATGCCCCAAATTAAACTATTTTTTTTTTCAGGATTAGGAGAATGATTTCTTCATCTAAATGAGAAAAGCAAGAAACTCTTCAATTTAAAGTGATTATTCTCTCCATCTTTCCAGTTCATGCAATTTTAGAAACTTAGAAGCAGTACATATTACACATATAACACTACTGCATTGCATATATTTAACAATCAAAGAAAAAAAACACCCCCCAAAAAAATACAGAGGTGACAAACAAATTGTCTAGGAGTAAGTCTGAAGGAAGAAAATAATTTATTGTTCCTCTGTCCACAAATTAGAGCCATCTTTAACAGTCCCTTCCCAGTTCTACTGTAGCTTTTTGCTCAAAAGCTACTTTTCAACTTTCCCTGGGTACAATTAATTACTTAGTGAAAGTTTCCCTCTGTCTGGATCTAATCAAATCCTGACCATGTGAATTTGAATCATTTTATATGAAAATGTTTCTCTTTATAAAAGAATCAAATGAAATTAAATGAAAGATTGACAGAAATATTGTAGCTGGTGACACTGCTGATTGATTGCTGATGCAGTACCCTTTCATGATGCATTCTATACAAATAACTACTAGATCTTGCCAGGCAGTATGTAGAAAAGATCTGCCGCAGAAATTATTGAGCAAACCAAGAAAACTAGTAATTGCACTTGGCAGGCAGAAAAACTTTGTCAACTTAAAAGTGGGCTTATTCCTGTCTGGTGATACTCATTGGTTTGTCTGGGTGTGCATGCAAGACATATGCACAACTGATTTGTATAAGAACATCTGAATATGCAAGGTTATAGAAGTGAACAAAACAGACAAATAAATATGTAAACACACACACAGCTCAGCAAGCCTCTTTTACAGAAGAGATACTGGAAAGTGACCTACAGCTCTTCCAGTAAAGGAATGAGCTTTGCTCATAAATGGAATACAATATTCCCTGGTAATGGAAATCTTTGCATGCCAGCCCTTGCACCACTGTTACACAGCTGGTTTCTCAATCTGTCTCCAGCCCAACCCAATTGGTAGAATTAGCCAGAGGATAGATTTTACTTTGCCCCACTAACAGTGACTAACAAGGATGACGTACTGTTTAACCAGCAACACCAAAACCCAGCCTCTATGCAGACACAGGCACCGTTAGTGTGAGGTGACAGTACTGCTAAAACTAGCTGATTGCTCCTTGGCTGTGTCTGCTAGAGGCACCTCTCCTCCTTACACACTCAACCTCCACAAAATCAAGAAACCACTATATATTTCAATACACAAGATGGGAACCAGGGAGAGAAAAAAAAAAAAAAAAGGAGAGAAAAAAAGAGGAAAAAACCTAAACCCCAAAAAACAAGCATCACCTCTCTTCTTATTTCCCTTCCTCAGAGAAAGAAAACCCCACTGTACCACATTCAGCCTTCTTTTCTTACCGCAGTGACTGTTTAGTCACTCAGATTAAACTCAAAGAAAGGATTATCTGCCCTGGGTTTGATGGAAACATGGCAGAGAGAAAGATGAAGGAGAAGGAAGAGGAGGAGAAAGAAACATCTTTCTTATCTGTCAAAATGACATCTTTAAATCCATAAGGACAATTGAGAGGCACATTTAAACTTGATACCAGAAATGCAGAGTCATCAAGTAATTGTCCATACAGCCTAGTTGCTCTCATTTGGACTTACCATCTAACTCTGCATTTTACCTTTAAGTATGAAGCAGGAGAGTTTCAAATGGCACAATATGTTTTTTCTCAACTCCTTTTTCTGTATGAAAATATGTACCCCAGTAGTCCTTAATTATTGCAATGACCTTTCAGCATCTGACTTTAAAGTTAGTGGGACTATTCTGCTAGATCAAGAACACAAGACCATATACTGTCAGGAAGGTACTAATTTAGCAGAGTGGCTTCTGAACCATAAACCTAAAGGCCATCCTTCTCAGCATACCTGCAAAACTGATCTGACTACACTTGCAAATACAGTGACAGCATGACCATTACCTGGTAAAATATTTCTCTTTCCTTCTCATTCCAGATATGTTGGCAATGAATATAAACACAGTTTTTCAGAGTGGGAATAGGACAGCCTCATACCATATGGAGCAAGACAAATCAAGCAGTAAGAGATGGATAATAATGTAACAATCGACAATAGACCTCTTAACTGCCATCAGAATGTCTATATGGCTATCTTCTCTGCACACACACCACAGCTTCTCACAATGAATTATACTCTGATACAAGAGTAAACTAAAGAAAAGAACTTCTCAAACTGAGTACTGCACTTCTAACCAAAATCTGGTCCTTAGTGCATGTGCTAGAGATTTACGCAGAGTTGCAAAATGCTGTATGTGGAGAGAAATATCATACATAGATAAAAACAGATCTTTGTTTCACTTGATCTACTCATTTGTTAGAAAGAAGAGACATCCTTTATTACTAGAAGTATGTCTGTAGTACAAAAAGATAAAATCAAAAAATGCAGGTCTATGGTGATAAATCTTTGCAGCTTCATTGATGTTAAAAAATATTTACTGTGGGTGTAAAAAGATGCAATAGCATAAATAATAAATGGCTTGTAGCTACACATTCATATATTTCTTTCAGCACATTAATACATTTGTCATTCTCTACAGCTATAAAACCTGCACAAGTGAATCATGTCATGTGATACAAAAGATGAGACATCACAAGGAAACATTAAAGCACACAAAAGAACCAACCTCGATACATTCAAAAACTGCCAATGTGATCTTTTTTTAAAGTGAGGTGTTTTGGATGAACGCACAGAACACCATCTACCATGTCAAAGCACAGAAGCACTCATTCCAGAATAACTCTGGTTCTATACACAGTCAAATTCAAGGTCAGTGCTTCACAGACATACAAGAACACAAAGAACCTATTTTATATATTTATTTATGCCTGGCAATGGCCCAGTCTTCTGTTTGCAGCATAAACAAATACAAAAAAAATAATGGAGGTTAGGTCACATCTTAACAAATTATGACTGTGATGGTATGTCTCATTTGTCCCACTTTCTTTCTGTTCAACAGGATCACTGACAAATAAAATGTATAGAATCAGGGGTTTTGCACTGGTTTCCTCCTTAAACACATCAGGCAACAAGATCTATTGCATCTTACTTCAGGACACAACAGTCAAGATCTTGCTCATTCTGCTTCACTGTACTGACTTTCAGCGCATGCTGGGAAGATCTGAGTAGTCATCCCATGTGGCCTTAAGAGTTGGGAGGAAGCACAGAACGAAAAGGTAGAGGGCAATAAGATCATCAGAAGCCAGTCCTCCATTTCCTCTGAAAACACACAGACGCTCTGAATGATAACAGACTTTGACATACAGCTCAGAAAGCAGAGAATAGGATAGAAATAACATGTGGCCATGTTGCATCGCTGATAGTGACCAAAATCAGATGCTTCAGAGAATGATTTAGCCCAACAACAAAACCAGCCTGTTCCAAATTAACATGATCTAATTACCAGGGAATCCTAAGCAACATTAACTTATGCAATAAAAGAATGAATTCTTTGGGTTATGGGTCTTGCCTTTATTGCCCAGCATACAACACTGTAGCAACAGTTTTGCAACTCATAGTTTTAAGTCATCCAACTTGCACTTAATTGGGTATTTTTGAGAGGCATCAGTATTCTGGCTTTCAGAACCTAGGCTAGTAGCTTGTGTACTCCTTTGGTCATGTCTGCCCAACCTAGATGCAAAATCCAGGACTCATAACAAATTTAAACACTGCAGAGTTGCCAGCTCACAGATTCAGATTGTTCTGAATCTGAATTTTATGAGGTACCTCAACTACCATTATAGACAAGAGGATCTAGATTTTGACTCAACTGTCTAAAAGTACATGTCCAGCACCATCTGAGATACTCTAGCATATCTGAGATAGCCACAGGAGGCTGGTAGATAAACACAGGACCTAGGAAAGACTCACCCCTACTGAAGCATCCACTGGAGGCCAGGTACTTTGTCCTGAAGCACCTTACATGTTCTGGGACACCAGTAGCTAAGCAACCAAATAGAACCTCAGTTGTCCATTGATTACAAGGGCTGATAAGGTCTTCCTCAAAAATTTGTATGCATGGGTACATAATCTTGAAGACATAATCGGAATTCCAGCTAGCAGTACAGTATAAGTGCACACTGCTTCTCTAAATGCCCACAACTGCCTCACTCAAACTCAACAAGGAGCAATAGCAAATTTTAAGTACTAGGTCGTCTAGTATGTATCTCCTCTCAGCTAGATAATAGACTGAGCAAAAGCTTTTCACAGAAGGGAAGATGCCCATCATCAGGATGTCAGTAGGGAGACTCAATATTATTACTTAGGTTCTACCCTATGATTTTTATTCTATATAATATATTTTAATTTATCTGCTAGCCAGCAGGACAGTCAGCAACCACCACAGAAAATGCTTGGAAATTAAGTGGAAAAAATCACGATCAGTTATGTCAACTTCAAGAAGTGAGACAGTAGTTCTCAAGAGCATCATTCTGTAACAGATAATGAGGTAGGGTCCATGCACATTAGAAAGAAGCTGAAATGATTAGGTATGATAATGGATTATCGCAGTATTCTTTAGGGCTGTGATAACCAAAGGAAAAGAACCTGATGACACCTTGATTTGTGATTTGCAAAGTGCTTTTGAACTGCTACCATATCAGATGGCAGACCCAGAAGAACAGATGGATGAAAGGACATTATCTCTGTAGCATTAGTTTGTGCCCGTGTCTGGATTCAGTGACCCTTGCTGATACCTCCTGATATGCCTTCAGATGTCTTCCCTGTCTTGACTCACTCACTACCTTTTGACATTTTTATTACCAGGACCAATATTTCTGATTCTGTAGCACAGGGTACCTCAGGTCTTACACAGGTACAGGCTGGATATCTGGGATGTCCATAATAACGGAGGGATTCATCTCAACCAATTTAATCCATCTAACACTAGGATGTCTAGGCTAAAACAGGTATCTAGGCTCTCTAACAGCCTCCAAGAAAATGGACATTTTCAGAGAATGATGATTCATCTAATTTGGAGACAAATGCTTTCTTCAAAGTCATAACTCTTACGATATTGTACGTAGTAGCATGTAATTCAGCCCGAGAGATGGTTAGATACCTTGTATTTTAGATGGAGCTCTGCCAACACATCATGTACCTGAGATGGATATTGATATGGCAGATACATGTTAGGCATAAATTGAAGACAACAAATCATGCAGTGCAGCACAGTTTCAAAGCAGAAAAAAAAAATGCCTACATTGAGCTATCTTTACAAATAAAGGATATTAACTACTCTTCATAGAGGTGATTTGATGAGGAAGAATTCCACTAAAGGCAGAGAAACACTTCCATTTCACTGAGCCTTGTGTGCTATGAATTGTGTTGGGGAACTCTACTGTACACACAGGCACTCATACTCACGTACAGCAGTTCCTAAAAACAGTAGCCAGTGTAACCATGGTCATTTGTTGTGCACTGTACAGCAGAAAAAATATTTTAAGATCATTCAGGAGACAGCTTAAAATTTTGTGTAATAAAAATGCCCTGCTCACATTACAGTGACACACTGTGAAATACTGAAAAATATGCATTAGGCTTATAATTAGTTTTGTTATTTTTTTTCTAAACATGTCTATTGTTGGGGGACATGCTCTTCAGTAAAGGCTATTTCCTTCTTCAAAGTCAGTTTCACTGAAGAGCTCTTTGGTGCTTAAACATTGTCTGACTTTATACCCACACTTACATTTCACTGACTTCAGAAACTCAGGAAGAGTTTGAGTGACTTGGTAAATGGAGGTAAATTGTTGAACTAGGACTTAAATGCTGCTTTGATTGAAATGCATACATATTTGTTCAAATATTATGTTCTCCTTTAAATTTTATTGGTCTTGTATAAAGCTTACAGAATCCTGTTATTCTGAAACATGCGTTTTGAGCCACCTGTAAACTGAGTGCATCCATTTTATTGGTAAGAACTTTCACAGTCAGAATAAACCTTAGAAAACAGTTTAAACCCTCTAAACCAATGTTTTTCTGTTCTTATCAAGTGTTTAGATAAGGAGAGATCAATCTATAACTGGCTACATCTGCACTGGTTACAGTGGACTTTTACAAAAGCCAAAGATTGGTCCTCAAGAATTCAATGCAAAACTGTTGAAGACTGAAATAAGCATCAACATTAAAATAAATTTATTTCCGTAAAATACATATAACTGTCATTAAGTAAAATAGAATAGCTGATACTGTGATAGATATTTTAATAACAGTTGCAGCAAAATATTGATCCTGGTAAATGTGGCACTCCCAATCTACTTTACAGCACAGCTGGGTTTCTTTTCCCATGATGTGTTAATTTGTTTTGTATTTGGTAAACTGCACATCACACTGCAATTAATATTAAAGGAGGAGTTTTGGAAAAACACATAACACTCTAATTAAACATTCTGTCATTCATATGCTCTCACACTCAATAGCAAAGAAAAGATAACTTCTCATTGCTAATTAAGTGCTTCTTTTATGGACTTATCAAATCTTATTAACCTTTCAAAAATTCTCTGACCTCCCAGTCGGAGTAGCCATTCACAGTGTTGCTAACTGGCAGTGATCCTAAGTTGAAGTCAAACTCCGCAGACTGGTGCCTGGAAAAGATACTATTTTTCAGCACTTCTTCCTTTTCCCAATCTAATAAAATCATCAGAATCATAATTTATTTGTACAATACTGCACACAACAAGCACCTGATCATCACAACTTTGTCTTTGGGGGCTATTGAATGAATAAATAATTATTTTTGCAGAGACTTTTTTCTGTAGTTATTGCAGTCTGAATACTAAGAATTACTTCAGTGAGGACAAAGTTCTCTTAATTTTCAATTTCTGTAAAGTTATTAAATACAAAACCTATTAGTTTATCCATAAAATATTTTCCCCTTCATGCAAAAAGCCCTTCCTAGACAGAAATGATGAATGAGTAACTGTTTCATTCAGGGATAAAGAGTTTGTCAAGTGTTATGGAATTCTTCTGGATCAAAGGACCAATGTAAGTAGGGTATAAGTCATCCCTAACAGGACTGCAAGTTACTACCTTTGAAATATGTAGCACGTATTTCTCTGCCTGGTTTCTAGACTTGTTTGGCTCGCTGCCAGAGCATTGTTGACTTCTTTTGCTTGGCCACTGGAGGGCTCTCCTAATTCTCCACTACTGCAAAGGAAATATTTGATTAAGTTTAAAAAAAATACATAAGAAAACCTGTTTGTCGTTAGCTGAATACAAACCAGCAAAACAGGACAGTTCTCTAGTTCATATAAAGATCTGCATGTGGACAAAATGTATTTTACTGTCCCTTCTTCTTTAACAGCAAAAATGTCACTACAGTAAGAATTTCACTGAACAGAAGATAACCTTTTACACACAAGATTATCAACTGCACAAGAGATTATGGGTTTGAGATGGACAGTAAAGTCTGTCCTCCTCACCTGTTCTGCCCCATGTCACATCATTGCACTCCAAAATCACAGCACAACCCAATTCATTTTTCCACTAAGCATGCATTCAGACCTCTGTCACGTGATTTCCAATTTATTTCCCCACCTCAAGACCGGTTTCCATGGCTGGGTCAATTTGCTTTTGAGGGAAACACTGATGGGTCAATAATCTCATGCTTTTCATATTAATGCAGCTTCTGCAGAAAGAGGAGATCATATAAGGTTTTCCATTCTCCTGTGGGAAGAGGTAAGCTATGTCTACACTGCTATGAGTACTTGCAGACTACTGCCAATTGAGAATTACTGATAAATTGTTTCTTTTTTTTTGGTTTGTTTTTTATCAAAATAATCAATTTACTTAAAGCTAAATTTTCTGGTGGAAGTGGAAGAGTTTGTTACATCTTTTCTTAGGATAGTATTTCCAGTGCCAAAACGAGAGACAAGTAGCTTTAACCATCCTAGAATAATCATTTGAGATGAATCTTCCATTGTGATGAGGGAAAGCCATCTGTAGAGCCCTGTTTTGTTCAGTTTTGTCCCATATCTTTGTCACTCACAGCTCAACCAAACTCTTAGGGATATCCTGAATCAAAATCTCTTTTCTCTTTACCCTGATGCCACAAAAGTTAATGTGCAGAAAGTACAGCAAGCCTCACGGGAAGATGTCCACCTCCAGAAGGACACCAGCTTGGTGATTACTCACTTCTCTGAGTAGTGGGAGATGAATCTGTTATAATGAGGCAGATGACAAAATATAACCTCTCAGCTGAGTTTCATACTGTTCACCCAAATACACCATATGTGGGTTGAGGAAAAAAGACCAAAATCATAAAGAGGGGAGTCTGCTGCAGGACCACAGAGTTCAAAAGAGGATCAAACACCCTTCAGTCACCTCCTACAATTTTGTCACTAGCAGCTGGGGAAGGATGTGGATTTTAACATTATCCTGGTAGTGCTCCTCAGAGTTATTTTTGAATGCATTTAAATGTGAGATATAAGCCAGCCAGCCTATGACACATGGCAGAAAATATTTTTTTTCCTCAACTTAGACATAATTTTGATTAAAGAGTCCTGGCTGTGATCACTTTATCCCAGATCCTTTGAGATATTCTAAACAGATAGAAGAAACTGCCTATGATAATGGACAAATGGATTTTCTTGGCCTCTGTGACTCTGCTTCTGTCTTGGAATATAAGATTAGCTAGAGTTAGGCAGGAATATTCCAGGGGTCATTTAAATTAAACTTTAATTATTTAGTCTTAATTGCATGGAATTGATAGTTTGCCAGATGACAGAAAATGCCAACAGGTGAAGAACAAAGGTGTAAAATCTGTAGCGGGATTTACATAATTTCCTGGACTTTTCTGAAATCTTCAGCTTCCTGAGTGAAAGAAACAATTAGGATCCTTAAATTTTGATGTTGATTAGCTTATTCTAAAGGCTTTTATTATATAATTGGTGCATTATAGTTAATGATAATATTACTGTGGTTGGAGCTGCAGTAGGTCATCCACAAATACGGACTGGAAGCTCTGGGTGAGAACACTGACCATGTGGATGTGCAGTGGTCTCTGTCTGAGAGCTAACCACCTGAACTTCCCTTAACAGCCAGTGGATAAAACAGGCACATATTATTATAAAGTGCACATTTAAATCAGATGAATGTATAAATGCCACAACACTAGTAGGTGCCTATAAGAAGAGACTGAGGCATCTGGCTTAATTGCAGATGCCTACATTATGTATCTCTAACACTAGGTGAGCTGAATTCTTTTTTCACTTCTGAGTATAAGCGAAGATTATTTGGTTATTCCAACAATACAGTCCTGTGAGTTTAACATTGAAATTACAGTCTCTATTGAAATAATTAGCTAAATGTTTCTCTACAACAAGAAAGCCATGGTTTAATTTGAAATAATTGATTATAGGGATGAAAGAACAGCCCATTTTACAACAGAATCATAGAATCATAGATTAGTTAGGGTTGGAAAGGACCTTAAGATCATCTAGTTCCAACTCATATGCCACCAAGGCTCTGTCCACCCTGGCCTTGAACACCATCTTCATATAAAAACTAGTAACGTCCTTAAAAGAAAATTCTGAAAATAAGAAGCAACTTGTACCTTTTAGGACAAAACACCACTCCTTTTCAGAAAAACTGTATTAGTTTTTATGGTTTATGTTCCCTAAAAGTCATAGTTTTTGGCAAAATCTGTAAAAATATAAACCGGGAGCTCACAAACAAATTGTCTGATGGGCATGGCTCTGTCCAGTCCTCCTCTTGAATTGCAAATGATGTGGATGGTTTTCTCAGTTCAACAGAGTAGCTATCAGGGGCAGAGAAGCAGAGAAGTCTCTAGGTTCCCTTAAAAGTCAAGGACCTAGTCAGTGCAGTCAATGGATTCTATGGGGTGATTTCTGTCTCCATAAAGAAGATACATAAATTGGATCAGGTAAATTGTCTTCTAAAAGTCTTTTTTAACATTAGCTATAAAGGCAACCTGGGCTGATTTGCTCACTGGGACATCTGTACTATGAATGTCTAAACTTCGAGACAGGATTCCCATCTGTAGGGAAAGTAAAAGAAAAAATCAGGCCGAGAAAACCTTTCATATAAAAATAGCCTCAATCAAGACGTTCATTGGGACTCTGCTTTTGCTTTTCATTTTTGTAATTTTCCATTATGATCTTTACTATGGCTACATAGGAATTCTGTTCCTAATCACAGTGGGTTTATTCAATGATTGGTTTTCATCAACCAATGGCCCCAGCTAAGAGAAAAGTGAACACTGAATTAGAAATAACTTCCATGGTTTTACTTACACATAATTCAAATAGCATGAGTTTGGCCTTTTATTCTCTGAAAGTAGCCACCATAAAATTTGGGGTCTCCTGATGGATAGGCCCTGACAAACCAGACAATAGAGCCAGCACTGCTCCAAAAGATCAAGTGCAATTTTTCATTTCACTGGTATACATACCTGTGTCCTCCCCAAAATAACTACCAGGTTCTTTGAGGTAGGGGTGTTCAAGGCCAGGTTGGACAGAGCCTTGGGTGACATGGTTTAGTGTGAGGTGTCCCTGCCCATCGAAGGGGGGTTGGAATTTGATGATCTTAAGGTCCTTTCCAACCCTAACTATTCTATGATTCTATGAAATAACTCAGGCAGATCTTTATCTATATTGCAGAAGAATTAGTGTTCTTCATAGGAATTTCCAGAGAACAAACTATATAATTTAACCCAGCTGACAACTGTTCATGCACAGGCAGAATGAAAAGGTGTCTTAAATGCACCTTTGATATGTCCAGTACCTGTAATAGTGACTTAGAGCAGGCTCTACAATTTTCATTTGAGACTGACCTTTCTGTGATTTGCTTTAAGCCTAAGATCAGTTGAATTTGGAAACAAAGCTCCCTCATGCTACAACCCAGCCTAGTAAAACACACCATGTGACAGCTGAAGCAATAGCTGTCTTCTTGAAATGCAGGCTAAACTTGAGGCAGCTGGACCTATACCATATGTTTCCGCAGTAGGAGTTAAATAGCCGTAACAGCACTTAATGACTTCACAAATTCATGGTCTATGATCAAGCATGCAGGAGACTGTAAAAAGCTAACCAGCTGGACAACTGACCCAAAACAAGCCATTTTACCCTGTTTTCTGGACCCAGTAGGATTCAAATTGCTCAGTACTAAGACCCTGACATTGCTGAAGAAAAATGCCAGATTCGTACACAACACTCAAAAAATACCCAACTACTGCAAAATGCTGAGTTTGGAGATTTTCTGATTAATAGATTCCATTTACATAGAAAACAGGTTTTTATTTTTCATAGTTTACACTTCTACTGTTACAACAGCCCATCAGCTGAGGACTGATTCAATTTTAAGAGCAGAAAATCTCATTGAAGTCCATGCTTTCTAGAATAAACATAAAGGGAAGGAAAGAGGAACACAAGCAACTATACTTTTGCTGTTTAAAGGATAAATCTCTTCCTTTCTGAGCATGCTGAGACCTGCAAGTGTATCCGAAGAGACATGCTGATCTGATTTAGCTTCTAGATACTATCACATTAAGAAAATAGCAATATGATTTATATCCACAACATAGACTTTGACTTTTCCTTTCTGAGATTATAAATCCCCCTGAAAATGAGATCTCATTGATTTCCTAAAAGCTTTCACTAACAGGCTGAAACAGCAAAAAGAAAGGAAAACCTGTTATTCTAGAAAACAGCTTGAGAATCTACATATAATGACTGTACTTGGATTTGCGAAGAGTGTGGCAAAAAAAAAAAATTGTTTCCAGTACAGAGCTTTCCACTTATGTTCATCAGAGGAATACAAATGCCTCCATGGATCAATGAATTTTATCCTACGATTTGCTCCTAATAGCAACTATCTCTCTGGAGGTGACTGTTTCCGTACACTGACTGTGTCACTGGTCTGTAAAGCCTAGTGACTAGTTCAGAGGTAGACAGATACTCGAGTGAACTGTTCCTCTCCAGGAAGATGAAGCGTTTTGAGCAAAGGCTCAACAGGCCAGGAACAGATGCTGCAGCTTCCCTGTCCTTTCTTAATCACATACAGGCCATTTTCTTGCCTTCAGGCATCACACGTCCTCCTCTCCCACCTGCAGCAACATAACCAGCCCTCCACATGTTTATAATGTGACTCAAATTGTCATTTTCACTACTGATATAAGAGGAATTTCATAAAGTTTTCAAAGAAGCCTCTCTGCACTTCAGCAACCATTTCAGTTCTCAAAAGCCAGAAGTATAAATAGCCCCTACTTTTGTGACCCCAAGAGGAAATAAATGTTTCTGAACTATGTAAACCAAACCACAGTGTGCTGATGGCAAAAAAAAAAAAAAAAAAGGTATCTTTTCAGCATTAGATTCCTTCATTATGAATCACTGGAAATGATCTTCAGTGGTGCACAAATTGTGAAAGCAGGACAGAACCCCGTATCAGTGGAAAAGAAATGTTACAGACCAAGAAGCAAGCAATTGGACAAGAAAATGGCCTCAAGTTGCACCAGGAGAGGTTTAAATTGGCTATCAGGAAAAAATCTTCTCCAAAAAGGTTGTCAAACACTGGAACAGGCTGCCTAAAGAAGTGGTGGAGTCACCACCCTTTGAGATGTTCAAAAGACTTGTAGATGTGGCACTTTGGGACATGGTTTAGTGGTGGATTTGGAAGTGTTAGCTTAATGGTTGGACTCAATATTAAGGGTCTCTTCCAATCTAAATGATTATATGATGATTCTTAGAAATACATTTGCCTCTTTCCCTAATTGAACCTCATAGTTCTTCAGAACAGCATCTGCACTGGATAATTACTATTCAGTTTATGAGAGAAACAAAACAATGCAGGCCAAAAGCTATAAAAAGACAAATGTCTATGATACCTTTATAGAACCAAAAATCAATGTAAGCAGAGAAAAGGCCTGATTGTACAAACAACTGGTGTAGAATTAATCTCACCTAATTTCAGGCATCCACAGAGGAGGGTGAATTCTATCCTAATTGTTTTAAAGCGCGCAAATGTCTGAATTTAATCACAGAAGCCTCTCCCTTCATTTTCTGATTAGTGACAGCTTAAAGAAATTTATTTGAAGGAGCTTGTTTCATTTACAGAATTACTTTTATTTTTTTAATACATGGATTTTCCAAACATGCAAAAAATTTTACTTTTTCAAAAGAAAATATTTGCATTTATGTAAATCCAATTGTAGGGTTGTTTTCCTCTGGCAGTAATTTTTTTTAAATTAAACACATTCCTAAAGTCAAAACCTGTATGATTTGGAGTTAAAATGAATATTGCAGGAAAACATTTGTCCTGTTCTAAATGGTACTGGGAGTCAGCAAATTTCTCCTCTGGAATGGGCCCTAGAAGAGAAAAAGTAAGCTTCGGAGGGAGTTCCACCACCTACCAATGCCTGATGATTGCTTTGAAATTAATAGCCTGTCAGATTATTAT
The DNA here is from genome assembly GCA_032466535.1 of Forpus xanthops. Lineage (NCBI taxonomy): Eukaryota > Metazoa > Chordata > Aves > Psittaciformes > Psittacidae > Forpus > Forpus xanthops. The sequence goes on along the minus strand of JASSUY010040114.1, from coordinate 15,061 downwards.
TGGTCCTCCTGAGAGTTATATGGTCTTCACTGTGTATATTTTGTGCTTTCACTGGACTCAGCTGTCAACAGATGAATCAACTTCTGAAAAATATATGTGGTAAATCATGACATGATTAGCACAAATTGGGAAATTTCCATGTCTTTTGAGACCTAGTAAAGCACCATCCGCTAGAATGAAAAGCAAATTGTCTTTGCCTAAATCAGTTCCAGTGTGTAGGAAAGGAGAGGGAAGAAATACCTTCTTAAAAATGGGCTGTGATAAGAAGTATTTAACTGACAGCACCCTAAGTAAAACATCCTGCTGGTTTGTTTTTTTTTTTTTTGAGGCTGATGATCTTTTTTTTTATTACTTTTTATAATAAAATGATATCTCTATTTTCTGAAGGTTTTAATACAAGTGAAAGTAGTTTCCAAAATATTTCCAAAGATCTTATGAATTAAAAATCTTCTTAAAGCTAAAATATATTTTATTCTCACTTAAACATCTAATAGCAATCAGAAGTATTAAGATTTTAAGTAGATTATTGTTCTTTTAAGTTTACTTTTGCATATGGGAAATTTTATATTATCATTGCCTTGCGAATTTGGGTTAGAAATTCTTAGATAGGAAGAGCAAACAACTCTGAATGTAATTACACAGTGTTTGGGAGACACTTAGGTTATTAGGGGAACTGAAAGAAAAGGCACTCAACCTAGGTGCATACTTATAGCTTTATACTGCTTTTCTCCTAATATGTGTTGCTATTTTTAATCTAGGTCATATTTAGAAATTAATGTACTTACAAGATCAGGTTTAAGTGCTTCTCAAAGACTGTTGTTCAATACTGCCATGCTGACAATTACAGAAAATACTGCTTCTTTAGATGTACCAAAAGATTTCGGATTCAAACTGCGACCTTGGTAGCATTCAATAAGCACAAATATAAGTTATAAAAGAACTTTTTTTTAAAATCCTGGTTGGAATATCCCATAGCAATTGCTTCTCCATTAAGACTTAAACCAATGAGCTTGTGCAGAAGTGGCAGCAGGAGAAGAAAACTTTAGCATATCCATCCCACCCCTTATCTTAAGAGCAAAGCCCAGCTCTAGACCCTGCTGTTCCTCAAGTCCATCACCCTAATCTTTCTAACATTCAGCAGTCTCCATAAGCTGAATAAGGTGGTGACTTCTAGATACCTGCAACAAAGGGTATGTAGAGGTGCACCTGCAGGTACAAAGAGGAGAATGGAGTGATATAGAATGTCCTGTACTTCAGGAGTATGTGAATGAGCAGGAACAAAGAGGAGACAAAGTAAAGGAAAAGCCTGGAGAAGAGGGCAAAGATACATAGCCTGTCCATCCATCCTCCACCTTCTCAGCCCTTTCCTATGCAGTGAAATTTCCAAATCAGCACTGACTCTTTGCCCACTCTGCTCTCTATGAGGAAGCAGCTCAGATAAATCTCTTCATTTGCAAGGAACATCAAATGTATTTCACCACAGGCAATCACAATCTCACAATCACACAATCTAGAGCAATACAGCGGCTGCACAGTTGTGAGGGACAAGGACTCCTATCTACAAGCAGACACAACTACTCATGATTTCAAAAAATAAAGTGGAAAGCACTGGGAAGAAGGAATTAAAACAACACTGACTTGAAAATACCCGTCATGATAATATAACCTGGGAAAGAAAATCTGTGCTTCCATACAGTCATTGGTAGCACTTAGCTGATAGGGTCACATCTCCTCCATCCCCAAATAACTCAGCTGGGCAAATGGCAGTAATTACAAAGCAGAACTGCTATTTGCAATGTGTAATCCAGTCATGGGCCAAAGGTCAAATAGAATATTGCAGTTGAAAATAAGAAATGTGTTAAAATTGGCCTTGAAAATAATAAAACAAGCTTAGGAGAAAAATAAAAACATATGGAGAGACCGTACGTGTTTGGCCACATATGTCCCTAAAGTAAATCCCACAGTTGAGCCTCTCTTAAGTCTTTGTGCCATTGTAACCTTCAAGAGCTCTCTGGGGTCCTTTGAGGATGGGAGCAACTTGACAGCTTCTTTAACTCAGGTCACGTGGCCTGTGTTTTATTTTGCTCCTGACAGTTTTTTTTTTCACATGCTCAAAGTGTTTCCACTGTTCAAAGATAATTTTGTAGATCAGGTGAAGGCCAGACATCGTCAGGTAAAACTTCTGTGCTTGTTGCTTATCCACATCATTATTCCTTTCCATGACAGCCTTGTCTACATTGACCACTATTTAATTAAGCTAATATATTTATGCAATAAACACTCGAACAACTGAGACAATTCAGAGCATCCATCAGTATCATTTACATACCAATCGTGAGGTGTATACATGGAACAGATAAAGAGGATGGGCATTTTTGTTATGCTGATCACCTTACCTTTGCTGCACACAAATGCAAGCCTTTTAAATACTATCAGGTCTTTTGCAGGCCAGTATGGCATAAAGGTGCCATACTAGCCAGCCACTGTCAACGTCATGCTAACATGTATATACTCTGTTTTCTCCACATCACAATATGCAAGTGCCACATTTCATAAGGAAAAGAGAAGTTATTGGAGCATAGGGCAGACAGATAGGAATTTCAAACCTACTTCGAACTAAAGCTGTGATCTCTCTTTCCCACCCTTGTGTTTTCAATAGGCACTGAATAATTATTCATTGTTAGTATCTCAGCACTCCCTCCCCCAGAATCATTATTTCTATTCCCTGGAACTTCACACCAGCCATCAAAATCCAAGTTTAATCCCTTACTTTGCCCTGGAGTGCTAACTGTGAGTTTCACCTTTGGGCCTCCAAGATTTCTGATTAAATGAAAATATCAACACATAAGAACTCCAGCTAAAAGCAACAGCAGATCAATCAGTTAGAACGTCCTCATGTTTCATGTGGGCTTGCAAGGCTACTGTGGAATATTCAAAACTTTTGAAATGCAAAAATGTCAGCTTCTTCTTTTTAATTGCTGTGTTTTTAGTAACAACCAAGTACTGCAGGCAGGTTGCAGAGTAAGAACCTCTCAAATTCTAATATTCCTCCAGTAATTGGCTCTGAATTCTTGGCAAATCATTTAACTTTATGACACATATAAAATATAGATAAAAATATCTACTCCTCAATATCCATGGATTCTGTAAGAATGTTTTCGCTATTATTTTTATTTCATTTTAAACTACAGAAAGCTAACCAAGACAAAATATTCTTACTTGTTGCAACACTGGAAACAAGAAGGAACTGAAAATGGTGGACTTCAGGTAAAATAAGTCATAACAGTCAAGCCCCTTACGACAAGATGAAAAGTTAAAAAGTGCTCTGAAATCTGCAATGCAGATCAAAAAGCAAGTATTCTTTGTCTGTTTTGTAAATGGACTAAGATGCTGGAGGAAAACAAAATAATACTGTGTAATACTGCATATATTTTTCCTCAATTAGTACGTTTTCTCAAATAAAATGGACACATTTATTTCATTTTCTTGAGGATGTTGATGAAATTCTAATGATTATAATATAAAAATAGAAGGCATAATTTCTATTGTGCATGTTTCCACTGATGGCCCTGAGCTGTCTCCCTGTTGAGAATGGTCACATAATGATATCCTCCAGGTTAGAGAAATAGCAGTCAAAAGTTTAATAACACATATAGCTACATTGTAATCTTTTAAAAAAAGTACATATACTGTAAAAAAAATACCTACCTCAGAGATTTCCATCCTAACTAGCATATCAAGCTATTTAATAGCAACCCAGAAAACTGTATCTTTGTTTCTAGTAAGAGTTTCACATTTGGGTCTGAGAAAGCCTCATAAGAAATTAAGTAAAAGCATAGCAACCAATCAAAACAACATGAGACAACACCACCTTGGCCTGAGTGAACTAGGCAGTCTCTTCCAAGCAGAAATGACAACAGCTTTACGTGACAACTGTGGCATTTAAAAAATCATTTCCCCCTCTGAAACTCAAAACTTTTAAAACCTCTAGGAGAAATGGGGAGGGAGGAAAGGGGAGGGGTATTGGTAAGCATCCTGCATAAATCATAGAGCTTATTTATCCATGAAGAAAATGGATATTTGTGCCAAGTTTTAAATTAAGCAAGAGAAAAGGATTTATTTTTCTGGAGAGATGACAGTAAAAAGCCCCCATCATACTCAAAAGTCTTAGAAAGGTTTCAAAGTTCATCCAGTGGGTACTGGAAGAATTTCAGTATAATGACACTTTTTATTCATAAAATAATCAGACATTTTTATATATTTACATATATATATCTATACATATACATATATGTTTATTTAAAAATAAAAACCACAACAAATTTCTCAAATAAGAAGCTGCCCATATGAGCCAGAAATCTTGGATTTAGGCTCACTAATACAAATTTCAAAGACCTGATATCCACTGGTAAGTGTGACTACATGATGAGGATTCACATAAGGGTTTCATGAACTCACAAGCAATGTCCTCAAGCAGATTAATAATGAAATTGCAGCTCTATCTCCCTTCTGATATTAACTCTTTCATTTTTTTAAGGCAGAAAGCAATAGTCATCTACATGCTGCTAAATTAAGTCAGGGATGCTTTCAAAGAAAAGAGAAGGTTCTTAGGAGTATGATTAATTTCATGAACTCTAGATACTGCAAAGCAAATATCTGCCGCTGAATGGGCCTTGGCAGCCTCTGTACTCTTCAAAAAAAAACCAAAACAGCCTTGTTTAAAGGTACCAGAACAGTTCTATTGGCTCTGAATAAAGCTCCACCTACTACATCATCCAGTCCACAATAGTAGCCATAAGTGGCTGCTTAGGGAAGAACACAGGAACTGGAAACACATAAGCACTCTCTCAGCCTTCCTATTCATGTCAGGTTGCCCAAAGAAGTGCTATATGCTCCATCCCCGGCAGTGTTCAATGTCAGGTTGGACAGATCCTTGGGCAATTTGATCTAGAGTGAGGCCATGGCCAGGGGGCTGGAACTAGATGATCTTAACGTCCTTTCCAAGCCTAACTATTCTATGATTTCCTGAACCAAACCAGGTTTCTCTGGTATGGTAAACCCCTGGATATTAAACAGTGTTAGCAGTCAAAAGATCAGCTTCTGAATGCTTAGCCTTATGTATCAGAGACATCTGAACAAGATGGATTTTCAAAATGATGAGACAGAGCCTTGCAATGGTAAAGTTCCTTTTGGTATTCCTTACAGGGTTTTAGGGAGGTCTAACAAACCCAAAGATAAGCTAGGAAGTTTTTTACTGCAGTGCTATTTAGAATAATGAAACCTAGTTCCTGTAGCACATTAATGGAGTTGAGATACCACATAGCATAGGTTTGGGTTGGAAGGGACCTTAAAGCCCATCCAGTTCCAACCCTGCGCCACAGGTAGTGATAGCTTCTACTAGACCAGGTTGCGCAAAGCCTCATCCAACCTGGCCTTAAACACTTCCAGGGATGGGGCAGATAGAGCTTCTACAGGCAACTGTGCCAGCTCTTCACCACACAATTATACCTTTAGGAACCTGTTTCACATTTATCTCTTTCTCTTAGCTATGTGTACGTGCACTCAAAATATCTGCATCCATAAACAATCTTTTTGTCTATCATGTTTATGCATATGAGTAACATTGCTCAGTGGAGTATATCCCTGCAGTGAATGAGTCTTCTCATACAAATAAAGATATACACAAGGTGAAGTGGTTGAACAGTTCAGTTCCTAGTGGCTTACATAAACTGTGCTAACGCTTTCCATTGTCATTTTTTTATACAGCCAACTTTCACACTTTGGCAATTTAATGAGTAATATGAATGCCCGGAGGAAAAAAAAAAAGCACATAGTTCTTACGTTGTAATGGAATAAGAAAGTTGAACAATACAGAGCTGGAGCTTTAGAGGTCAGCTTTGCATTTGACTAGCTTTAATGTTTAACTATTTTTTCATACATGGGAATACACAATAAGATGCCCCCACCTTAGGGCTGGAGGCCAAGGCAAATCAATTCCATGCATAACATAGTTTATTCAGAAAAGTTTGACCAAGTGATGCAGTTGAGAGCTAAACAAGCACAGATGAGCTGCCAGTTACAGCTTTAAATTAGGTGATTTATGCAAGCTAAACCTCTGTTTTATTGACTCTGTTCAACACTCTAGTCCACAGTAGGCCATGACAGCATCTGTAAGAACAAACTTTTTCTTCCTCAGACCATCCACTGAGTTCTCAAACAGCTTTGAGCACATCTTGCAACATACTAATAGCAGATGGTAGAAACTCACCCTCTTTTTTTACTTTCACTAGATGCCAGTGAAGTAAGGAAGTGCCGGCAGGTATAAATTTGTACACAGGTGTCTAAGACACACAGAGTTTACAATTACACATTCACAAAGAAACAGATGGAGCCCAGTCTCACCTTAGCTTGCCTATACGGTGAATCTGGCTTCATGTGTGACTCAGGGACACTCCTCCAAAAGAAGCGTGGAAACATACATTTCGTCAGATACAGGGAGACAAAGACAATACAACTACTTGTCAACAAGAGCACATCCAGAGGCTCATTCCAAAACTGGAGAGCTAACTCGGTCCTGGGGTCATAAGGTCATAAGTATTTTATTGAAATCAGAAACAACAACAAAAATGTTTCTCATTCTCGTCCATCTTTCCCATTTCCTAGTATTAATTATCCTCTAGTATTACATATTTTAGACATCCTTTTGAACCAGCCATCTTTCCAAATAGTGTAGTTTGTAGTATAGCTGTTGTCATTTGGGTGCACTCACTAGACTGACCACAGCATTATTTCCCTGTTTGAAGGACTCATCAACCCATAAACCCAGAAAGAGATGATTTAAAAGACAGAAGGTGTTTTCATTTAAGACCAGATTCGCTGACGTGCTTCCATGTGAACAGAAAAGGCGCTCCATCTGTTGACAGAATGAGAGGTTCTACAGAGTATATTTTTATCTGCCAAGTATATAAAAAAATATATCTAATTTAGAAACTGCATTTAGCAAATGGGATTTATTGTACCAACTGTATAAATTCTAAGATTTAAGTATATTTGGTGAAGTGTGGCATTGTAACAGTAATTACCAAGGATCTGCTGAGAACATCTATGCAGAAGTGACAGATCCGGGATTGAGGTGTGCCACTCTCGTGAAATATGAAACAAAACTCAATGGCATGTTCCCAGTACATGTTTCCACTACATGTTTTTGTTTATGGGTTATGACTGTATTATTTGCATTCCTTTAAAATTCACTTTTCCCTTTCCTTACTCTTCACAGCATCCCAGGCTGGCAGCATGGAACCACCATGGCAATGCCATCAAGTTAATCACTGTAAATGCTTCTAGCACTTAACAGGAGCATGGAATCTCCCTCAGACCTGCATACCAAAAACCTTAGTAACTCCAGACAAAAATGCTACAGACTTTCAGTCAGTTCAGAGCTGATGTCATTGAGAGACAGTTTTAAGATGTTCAGAGGGTTGTTACCTTCCTGTAAAGTCCAAGGAAAGTGAGTACTGATATCAGGGGAGTTAATACTTCATCCTAAATCACTAGCACACATTCTGGTGTAATTGGTCCCTCTTCTAAGCCAAGATTACTTCATTTTGTAGTTTACCAAGGTTCTATAAAAGCAACTATTCATGGGATAAAGGCACTGGAGCAACTTCATACTGTAACATGTTTCACATGCAGAATAACAGCACAAGACCAGACCAGAAGCAACAGCTACTTATGTGAAAAAAAAAAAAAAAACAAGCCATCACTCCTCTCAAGAAAAAATAAACTCTATGTGGCTCTCATCAGTATAATACCTGGGCACTTTAAAGCCCCATTTACACAGCTTAGAAGGTTTTTGCTGTACATTTTGTAAGAATCTGTCACCCTCTGGACATCAAGGGTAAATGTAGGAACCTTCAGATATGTTTCTGTATCACATCTACAAAGCATTTACTGGGAAAAACAAACAAACATACATTCAAACATAGAGAATCCAAAAGCATCATAAATATTTTCTCTGTACAGCAAATGTACAAAGTAGATGTGCTGCTTAAGGACATGGTTTAGTCGTGGACTTGGCAGCGTTACGTTATTGGTTGGAATTGATGATCTTAAGGGTCTTTTCTAAACTAAATGATTCTAAGATTCTAAATAATAGTTTCTAGTGGACCGTAGAACTTGTTGGTCTGTCTAAAGAGTTTTTTAATATGTGAGAGTTTTTCAGCTTGGATCTGCACCAGAAATGCAGCTTAAGAAATGCAACTTTTTAAATTATAAAGATAGTGACAGTAATACAAATTGTGCAATGACATACAACACAGTCAGCTTTATTTTGGGAATTATGAGAAAGCATTGCTAGGCTGCCTGGTATGTCATTTGAGGCAGTGGGAAAGGTAACCAACATCATCACCTCTATTTAAATAGTGTTATTGCAACATCTGAAAATAAGAAACACTAGGAAGATTGCTTCTGTCTAGATCGATCTTTGATCACGCAAATGTGATGCTCAAGGTTAACTTTATACCTGTGAGCTCTAACCAGGTTGTGTGGATATGACGAAAGCACATTCCTAAGTACCCCACAGGCAGTGTCAGGATCAGTGTACATAGCTTCAGCCAGCAGGCTGGAGCCAAGAGTGCAGAGCATACGTTAAAATGAATAGCTTGTCCAAGTATCATTATAAATGGAAATGTTCATTGATGTGACCTGCTGGAAAAATCAGAAGGGAAACAGTGAAAATTGCTGCCATGCCACTACAGTGGAGGAATACTTAGAGATGTAATGAGACCAAAACTTCTGTTTCCAAGAAACAGAATAGTGCAATGTACAGAAATAAATAACCTCCAGAGTAATGAGTGCCTCACCTTTGCAGTGCAAGCTCTCAAATATGCTTGTCTGTCATGAAGCTTTCATCTACTAAAAGAATGATTGATTGAAATTGACTACTGAGAATTCACAACAGTCAGCCAAGCAAAATCTACAGCCTGTGTGCACTGAGCAGTATGGGCAGCAAAGTAAAACACTCATGACTTTTTTTGGTGCTGAAGTGTCTATGGTTATACCACTTGTCAGAGAATTCATGTATCCATTTGAGCTATAAATGTGGATTCAAATCCCATCTTGCAGACTACATGCTATATGGTGTTATATTCAAAGATATCTATGAACCTCCTTTGTGGAAATGCCTATATAAGAATGTCTAGACTGAGTTCAGCATCTAGTTCATCTTCACTAGTTCATCTAGTGCAGCCATTAGAGATCCAAGGAAAGGTTCAGATGGCCACACATAGGCACCTGATCCCATAAGTGCCATGAGACATCCTTATAGCCAGAATCAGCTATTTTAGTGGTCACAAGTCTCTTGTAGATTCTGTGTCATATCTGTCAGCCCTGCAGGTCTTGGTTACCCTGAAGTATCTTAAAGGGCACTGGGCACTGATGTAAGGGCAACTAATAGTAATGGGAGCTCAGATTTAAAAGTAATTTAAATGTTCATGCATAAAGCAGAAATGACCCAATCAAGCCTGTGTTATAAGCAAATCAGGACAGTGGTATTATGACAAGCATACAAAGCCATACTGATACATCTGCAAGCCCAAGATGGTCACACCTCTCTGATTTGCAGATTCATGATCAGTAGAAGGCTCAATCAGATATAAGGAGTGAGTCAAGGAAAAAAAAACATAACCAGATAGTCAACTTAACTTCTGTTTATCAAAATTTGAACTAAACAGCTTAACACTGAATATCTTTCCCACAGACAGGTCATGCACAGTATCATGACCCTTACAATAGGGATGGAGACTGCCTTGAGAAAAAACCTGTGTTGCTTCTGGGTTAGAAATGAACATAGTAAAAATAATCTGGAATAAAAAGAAAGTCTTCCAGTCACAGATGAGGGAACCCTTTCCAGTAAAGTAGCACAAAGAAATCCTCCAAAAACAAACACAGAAAGCTCACATTTTGTTTTAATAAAGCTCCAAAAAGACAGGAATAATTTAAAAAAGAAATTGTTCATAGAGTCTGCAAGGTCCATTATCTCACAATTGTTCTAAAATCTTGTTCAGAGACACTTGCACTTTGTTCACAAAGGCAAACCTATTGGGGACAACATCAAAACAAAAAAAATATGGAAATAAAAGAACTGCAATAAATGGTCAACTTGAAAGTGGCAGAAACACTGCATCAAGTCTTCAAACTCTTCCTTTTCAAAATCATGGGAATAATTTTCTGAAAAATGAACTTATCAGTTTCCAACATTTGAAAGGAAGCTTTACAGTCTTTTACTTTTTTTCATGTATGAATATTTCAAATTAAAGATAACTGCAATCTATAAAATAGTGATCAAATTATGTAGTTGGCTCTCCAAACATATTTTTCAAATTTTTATCTCAACAAGAAATTCACATTCTAGGATGCTAATTTTCCCCAATTTATGTGGGTTTTGTCACCACTACACAGAAACACAGTCATATCCATATACTCCCCTGAAGACACACATATACACATATTCACTTTGTACAAATATGCTTTTTGTAGGTGGAAACAGAACCATATCTATATATTGGAGCAGTGTTCCAAGGTCTGAAATAACCCTGACATATGTGGTTTGATTATGTTTGTTTTGTTTTGTTTCTTTTTCGTGGAGGGAGCACTTTTGCATTGATTGAAAGGATTAGCTTTTAATACTAATATAGTATTAAATTCTAAAGTTTTCTTCCTTGAATGAAGATGGATGGTTGGACTTGATCTTAAAGATTAAGAAGTTATCTGAAATGAGACAGTGACCAAAGAGGAAGTTTGCATGAGATTTCATAAATCCTTCTCTTGAAGGAACCTTGCTTTGGTCAGCTGTGACTTACCAATAAACCCCTACAATGGAACAAAGCTCAGAGGAGAAGAGCAAGGGTGATGTGCCTGTGAAACTCAGAGAATAACACAGGGTGTGACTGACCACAGCTGTTGCAAAACTGATTTTTTTTCAATGCAAAGGGGAGAGAGATGGAGGTCTTTGTTTTAAATAAGCACCTACCAACAGTTAAGTGGATCATCTGGTAGTGTAAATATTTCTCCTTGAGATCTTTAGAAGAGTGTATCTCCCTGAGTTAGCCAGATAGCACAGGGCTAGTGTATACATGGTTCAGCCCAACAGAGATTATAAAACCTAAACAGCTAACAAAAAAATTGTGAAGAATGAAGCTAGCTTCAACCTACATATTCTTCCCCAATGACTGAGGATGCACAGTGTCATGATGGTAACAGTCAGGACAGCTGACCCCAACTGACCCAAGGGATATCCCACAACACATGATGACATGCTCAGCATATAAAGCTGAAGAAGAAAGAGGAAGTGGGGGATATTCACAGTCATGGCACTCTGCCTTCCTGGAGGTGACTGAATACCTGCCTGCTGCTGGCAAGTGGTGACTGAATTCCTTACTTTGCTTTGCATCTGTGTGTGGCTTTTGCTTTACCCATAGAAATGTTTTTCTGTCAACCAACAAGTTTTCTTACTTTTACCCTTCTGATTCCCTTCCCCACCTTACCAGGGGAGAGTGAGTGGCTGTGTGATGCTGAGGAGACTACCAGGGTTCTACCATGACAAAAAAGTTCAACAAAGAATAAGAAGACCACTTTCATGCCTTCCCAGATACGTGCTATTGTGAGTGCTGGAGAAGCCTCTAGTATAAGACAGTGTCCCAGCAACGGCAAATTATGGCAATCTCCAAATGATGTCAGGTTAGTTGGAGTCTTGACAAACATCTTTGAGGAGCTGTATGTTGGAATCTATTCCTGGATACACTCCTCCAACACCCACCAACATGTTCCTTAAAACAGAGTTTCCTCAGAGACTTGAGTAAACAACATTAGAGTAGTATAAGCCAGATTTGTCCAGGTTGAATTCTGTACCACACAGAATCAGGTTTACACTATTTCTGTGCGACAACAGTCTTTCACCGTAGTACAAAGTGACCAGAATGAGGGCAAGGAATCAGTCCACACCTCAAGAGGATCCAGTAGCCAGGGGGAATAAATAACTTTTCTTTCAGTGGATCCCAGGACTTCATGAAAGGAAATGCATGACATTTGATCTACTATCTCTCCTTTATGGGGTTTTCTGAATAGCTTTAAATGCTGTAAATGCAAATTACAACCTTCAAAGTGATGGAATAGTAAGAAAGAGAACATAATTCTTACACTGATACAATGAGCACAGTAGCACTGGCCATCCATCTTCGGGGGAGAGGGGGGAGAAAGAAGTGTAGCACTGACAAAATTCCTGTTTTCAGATGCAACATCTGTTAACGCAGTCTTAAAAATTGTGTGACCAAACATGCCAATGGACCAAACAGTGTGATCAAAAGGTTTCCATGGAGATCAAAACTGAGTAGGTTCAGATGTAATCCAGGACTTATAGTCACTAAAGTAAACATCTAAAATGGGAAGGTCAAAGAATGTGAAAGGAAGCATGACAAAATCCGTGGAATATCAGTGTGAACTGTAGACTCACTTCCTCAAAGTTCCTATAAATATACAAGGTATAACTCAGTGCATGTACAGCACATGTATAGAATTACAGTAATCCTGGATATTATTGTAATTCTAGCCAAACAATATCAAGAGATTAAAACATCACAAACATCTTCAGCTGAGACACTGTAGAAAAATCCTGCCATTTCAACCCATTCTTTTTGTATATGAAAGCAAAGTAATAATTCAATAAAATTCTTCTTTAGGTCCAAAAATACAAGCACACAATCCTATTAAGTACAAAAGCTGCACTCAAGCAATCATGAAAGCATCATCCAGGGATTTTTCAAGGAAACAATGGCCAAAGGAGAGAGCAAGTTATATTGCCTTCTAGCTCTGAAAAAGTATTGCTTGGTTTAAATCACTTCAGGCTGAATTTACAATGTAATTCACTCAGCAATTCATTGAAATTACACACACATGAAATTCTCAAAAGCATTTTATGCCATCTGTTTAGGATACTTAATGTGAACATATTTGGAGGTTGAAGTTGGTAATTATAGGGGGAGGAAATTAACACATTGGACTAATTAACAGCATCTTCTGGAAAAGAGACAAGGAAGATAACCAATTACAAAACTTGAATGTTTACTGTTCTCCCAGCTAGAAATACAGATTTTTCAACATGGCTCTCCTTGGAGAAAGAAAAATGTAAGAAAATGCACATGGGTTAAGATAAGGAGAGGGAGAGATCACTCACCAGTGCCAAAACAGTCTCGACTTGAGTAAATTAGTTTAATTTATCGCCAATCAAATCAGAGTATCATAATGAGTACCGCATTTTCAACAGTGAATTCCACAGAAGGACTGGATTTTACTAGCACATCCAGATGTCTGCCTTCCCTGCCTCAATGACCCATTCTGTGCTCAGAGAAATGCAAACTGCCTCTGGAAATGAGTTTGGACCAGTCTGAATAAAGACCCTTTAACTGTACTAACCTTCCAACTCTCATATCATTCAGAATATAGTCAGTTTAACAGATCAAAATATGAGAAATGGCTGTCATTAATAGTTCACCTGAGGTTCCTTCCAGGTGGGCAAAACTCAAAGTGCTCTTTCCAAGTCATACTACTGTATGTTGTTGCCAATGAAAACCCAAGACTGGAAGCACTATGTTTATCTCAGCAGGAAAAGATGTTTCTAGAGCAAGGACACTTTGAAAACAGATCCTACAGTAACAAGAAGCCAGAAATGGAGAAATAAATACCTGTGACATTGGTGCGGGCTGACAAAGCTTCACAGTACTTTTCCAGCAGAACAGACAAGGGCAGGTTCACAGAAGATTCACAGTGGAGAACTATCTGGGTGAACAGACAGAAAACAAAAACTGTAAAGCACCAGCATAGAATAGTTTTTTTTTCCCTCATGAGTACATTAATCCCCAGCACTTTCACTGCAGTTCTCATTCAGAAATGGTTCAGGAACAGACATCCCCTCATGGCAGAGAAAATTTACAGTTATACTAGCTTAGCTCCATGATATCAGGTGGCATTCCTCTGACTAAATGTAGGCATTGACAAATGAACCACCTATTCTGGACCTCTTCTTGTGCTTGCTAGTCAATAACATTAACAGACCTTGATAGCATTAACATTAGCTCACCTAAAAGTAGATGCCTAAAAGAGAGAAGATGGATCATTTCCCATTAAAGGTCCTTACACATTCAAGAGAGACAGCAACTGGCAAAGGGCAATTCAGAAGGCTTGAGGAAAGTGCATCCGCTGACTGTAAAGGTAAAATAGGCAGCCCTGTAAGGTGATCCTTGGCTCTTTTTAGCCAGTAAAAAAGACACAAATTTATGACTCTCAGAACTCAAGGGTGCTGAGCCGTCCACTGAATGCAAATGTTAGTGAAAAAGAGAGTACAAATGTCAACACAGGCACTTCAAGAGAGCAGCAGGATCAGAATAGGACAACTGTATAGCCCAAGCAGATTTTAGGAAATGTATATTTACTGTTGAATCCAAGGAACATGCTATTATTTTCACACTAAAAAATGAAATTACTCTAGTGCCCATTGCAGGCAGTGGAGAGAAGCTCACAAAACTGTACATCTCAATGTACTGAGTTGGGATAGTGCTTGGAGCAACAGAAGCTTTTGAAAAGTCCTTTAAGAAAGGAGGAATTGTGGAGAGTAAATTCACAAGTGACACATCAATGACAGAAATTTCCGTTTTCAAACTATGAAACAAAATTTTCTTGACTATTTCTGAGGGGGTATAAAGCTGTGGTCACACACACAAAAAAGTATTTGCTTTTCTGTTTATTCAGAATGACTCTAACATAACACAGGCAGTTTTCACTTAGGGAAACAACCACAGTTCTTGAAAGCTGACATTACATTTCAGCGCTTTAAGATGAGTTCAGTGATTGCAGAATGCTCTTTATGTCACAGAATTCTTTGTCACTTTATAAGAAGGGGAGTAAATGATCATGACAATAGAAAGGAAGTGCAACAGGAGGGCCAGGAGACCTCCTTGGATGGATAAGGAGCTGCTGAGGAAAATTCAAAGGAAAAAAGAGACTTATAAAA
>JASSUY010040110.1:0-11366 GCA_032466535.1 Forpus xanthops | reverse complement strand
TGTAGCTATATAAGGGACTGCTTGTGTAGCAATAAGTGGATGCACGTTAGGAGGAGTTATCCCCCGTGTCTCCCGGCGCTGTAATAAAGAATACCTGCTTGCCAACTAGAAAACTTTGTTGGCAAGTTCGTTCCTGGAGTTTTCTCTGAATCATTACGCAAGAGAGGAAATATTGTGTTAAATTTTAATTATGGCTTTTGTTTTATTACAAGTTATTTTATTGGAGGAGAAAAATCACAGTAAAGATTTTTCCTCTAAAATAATGCCTTAGATGACTGGGCTCCCTAATGTCATCTGATGATTCACAGTGATAGTTCTCATTTATGGCCAATTGACACCAAATGGCAAGAACAGACCTGAGGGCAGACTAAGCAGATTATTTTTTTATAGCTGAACTCAGCCAGCACACCATCTGTATAATTCTACCATCCATTATTACTTTCAAGGCAAATGTCAATGTTATTTCACTTGAGGAACAAAATGTAGCACTATCAGGATTTTGGACCTTGGCCTCTGAACCAAGCTTTTATGGAGCTTTTAATAGGGTATCTATGAACAGGAGAACCCTCCATACCAGCCTTTGTACTATAGAAGCAACCGATCTCATGGTTTTCTTTAGTTTTCTGTGATTGACTGCTAAAGAAAATATGACTAAAATGGAAATTCCCAGGCCAAAACATTTAAAAAAAAAATCTGTTGATCAAGAAAACTATCCTCAATTATCAGTTGGTGCTTTCTGTTTGATCCATTATGCTAGTAACAGTCTTACCACCTTTGAAAGATTTTCTTCAGTATACTTTGGAGTGTTACATCACTAGGGTCAGATTTCACTCCAGCCATGCATGCATGAAGATAATTATTGTGCATTTGCAGTGGTGACCATCCAGCCATCTACCTTTCTCTTCACAGACCACAGATGCTTCATTAGCCACTTTTTAATAACTTCTTATTTAGAGTGGTGACCATGAATTCCCACTCACCTTGCACTTCACACACACTTACTCCCCAGGCAAAACTCACTAATGCCTCCTTCGCCAACCCATGGCAGACTTGTCAGTGCAGTCATTCAATAATGTTTGTTTTCACCTCAGGGACTGTTACTCCTTTCCAGGCTTATTCTCAGGGCTTCAGAGCTTCCTGCAGTGTAGCAAATATGTTATTGATTTAGGACCTAATTTCAGAGGGATCATTCACAGGATTAAAATGACCATGTGCTAAAGTGTCTACATCATCAACACCCTCCTCCCCCTCTTCAAGTAATTTTCTATGGCAATCTGGAGTTACAGACTCCTGTAACAATACAGCCACCACACTGGTATGTTCACTACTACTTACACACAGTTCTGTGCAGCTATCTGTCCTGTCTCTGACTGTCCAAAACTGTATTTCCAAGTAGAGTATAAGAACAAGACAGTACTCTCCTGTATACTCTACCATTCTCTGACTTTTAGCAGCTCAGTGAAGAATTTGAGTGTGTTATGATCACTCTGAATTTAGTAACTGTAAGTGGATCTCCCTTCCGTGAACTTAAAGTGTCCTCTTCAACTTTTAGTAAGTGGGGCAATGAGTCCAATAGCTCAGTAATGACTTCTCCAGGGTCCAGAGTGTTGAACACAAGCAGAAAATCCATCAGATAGATAGTTTCCTGGGAAGTTATTGTGGTTTAAGGCACTCACGCAGTTTTTGCTCACTCACTTCCTCCTCTTTCTACCCCCAGTCCTGAGGGTATGGGGAGGAGAATCGAGAGAATGTAACTCCCACAGGTTGAGATAAGAACAGTTTAGTAACTAAGGTATAACATAAATCACTGCTGCTATCACCAATAATAATACAAGAGAAATACAAGGAAAGAGAATACAACAGCTCACCACCTATATACCCAGCTCGACCAAGCAGTGCACCCCCACCCTTCCAGGTCTCTGCTCTCTGTTTTTTCATCCTGGGCGTGACATGCTGTGGTATGGAATATCTCTTTGGTCAGTTTGGGTCAGGTGCCTTGTCTTTGCTTCCTCCCGGCCTCCCCTCCTCCCTGGCAGAGCATGAGGCTCAGAAAGTCCTTGGTTAGACGAAACATTACCAAGCACTAACACTGGTGTCACCAGTGCTGTTCCCAGGCCCAAAAATCAAAACCACAGCACTGCACTAGCTACCAAGAAGAAAAATGCCTGCTGCTGCTGAACCCATGACAGTTGTGAATGCTCCATCACTGGTGGTGTTCAAGGCCAGGTTGGACAGAGCCTTGGGTGGCATGGTTTAGTTGAAGGTGTCCCTGCCCATGGCAAGGGGTTGGAACTAAATGATCTTATGGTCATTTCCAACCCTAAGTGTTCTATGATTTTATCACCAAGATTTCTGAATTAGTTATATGCCCTAGGACATGTGGAAAGACATGTGATTGCATCTATGAACTCCAGTTTATGGTAAAGACATTGATGAAGAATAAGCAAAGGAGTTGTGAAAAGTGTGCTGCAGAATTAAATACTTCAAAAATCCACCTTCCGCCACCACTTCCCCAAAAAACCCTCACCCTTCTAAAAAGCTTTTGCACGCACTTTTTTATATTGAGGACCATAAGGGACAGGCATCCAGAACTGTGGAAGTGTTATGAGGGCAGTAATATTATTTACTAATGATATTCTCCTATGCTTCCAAAGAGACTAGATGCTATAGCAAAAGAAAAATAACTTAAAAATAGAAAAGCACTAATCCTCATCATGATGTTTGTCTCCAAACATTCTCGGAAGTCATTTTATGAACCCATTTGCAAGAAATGAATTTATAACAAATACGGTCTTATGAGGGAAAAAACAGCGTAAGCTGCTATTTATGTTCTCTGACCTCAAAAATGATATCAGATTGACTGTCAGTCTCTGTACAAGAAATCAACAACAGCCCCCGACATCAGGGATTTATTCCTTTGTTTGTGTCATTTGGTTCCCAGAGATAGCTGTAGAATTACTGCTGTTCGCTGACAGGAAGAACTGTGGCTATCACCTCAGAAAAATCAAGAAAATATGACAGGGAGTTGTTTCAATTAAAAGGGTAATGCAAAGGGGAATTATGAGTTTCATTGAGGAGGGATGTTTGTTAATTATCTGACACATGTGGGAGAGGTAAGCTACTACAATCAGCATTTGGGAGAGATGGGATGTAACACAGGGTTTCCCTCACTAGCCAAGGTAGTTCCCACATTTTGGCTGTTCCAGGACTGACAGCACAGGTCTGGCACTTCTCTTTTTTTGCTGCCTTTGCTCTTTGCTGTGGTACAAGTAGAAAGGGAAGAGCAGGGAAAGGAAGTGTATTTGTCCTGTTGTATCCAGTACAGGGTGAACATGTTTTGCAGGTGGCTTCTTTGTAGTCTTGCATGAAACAAACCTTTTTATGTTCCATCATTTGCTCAGAATGCACTAAGGTAACACAGAATGTTAAAATATTATAGGTTTGCATTTTGTTAATGTTTCAATTAGACTGGCTACTGTCTCTACAGCTGAAATTATGATAACAGTCTTAATTCCTACTAGAAATCAGCAAAATGCATGTGAAATATGAAAAGATCTCAGAAAACTAAACAGGGAAGTAAAAAATATTAGCAAGTCAGCTGCCAGTCTTCTAGCCCATATGGTTTATCTCTTTTTGATCTGTTTGATGTTACCTGGTCTACGAACCATGTACCTCTGTTTCTAGAATTTCAAAGGCCTCATGCATGAAAGGCTTATTGAATGTACAGCTTGCAACAGTAAATAAAGGCACTTGGCACCTCAGAAGTGGCTTGGCCATAAGATTTTTTTATCCATACAAAACCTCCTTAACCTGAGGGAAATTATTCATACATTACAAATCTCATTTTATACCTCTGCAGGAATAATTTATAGGATCTACATACCAAATGTGGAAATGGCGAATAGCTCCAAGAAATGAGCCAGTGTTTTAGGTACCAAATTTCTTTGCAGAAATGGGATAATGTTACTAAAAAATGAAAAAAAAAAATATTTGTTGTGGGGTTTCAGTTTCCCCCCCCCCCCTTCAAGAATTAATCTTGCGAATAATCTACTCTGTATTTTCATAAGTAACCTTGACAAAAAAGGTTAGCATTTCACAGATGAATTTCTTAGTGCTGATGGCATAAGGCTGGGTGGAACTCTTAATATCAAAGTCAGTATGAGTATTCCATACAAAGCAGATGACCCTGAAGGTTAGGGGGTTAGAGCTGTGATGAAATTTAATAGCAAAAGAAAGAAGTGAAATTTCAGGGATTTAAGAATGAATAACGAGTATTGCTGCAGTAATTATTGCTGTGGGTTCAGAAATGGAGCAGAAAGAGGAGAAACAGCCGGGTATGGAGAGAGGTTATGTATTGGTCGTGTAAAATCTGTACGGGTCAAGGCTGTATGACCTAGGCTGTGATTAGAATGTGGCTGGGGGACTGGACAGTGTCACAGTCACTCACAGTGAGTTGCCACTGTCCAATATTGGTTTAGCCGTGCGGTGTGAACAGCCATGTGTCTGCCAGCTGACCTATACATGAGAAAATTAATGTGAGAGATCTTCTCCCTGTTGGCCTCATAGTGGTGACTCACTTCTGTTTCAGTTTGAAATGAGGCCTGTCAAAGGGCCACATGGATTCCAGGTTCCACAGCCACTTGCAGAAGTGCCAAAGCACCTCATGCATCAGCTCCTGGTCTCTACTCCTTCCTGACTGCCTCACAGGACCTACCATGGAGATAAGTGATGTGATTCTGGATCATAATCCATCCTGCATTTACATGGTGGCTATAGGAATTCACTTTTTCTCTGCTTTTAACTTCAGCTGCTAGTAGTCAGATGAAACTCCAAACTTTATGCCAAAAAAGTCCCTTAGAAGTAGGGACTGCCCTATTACTGATGCTGTCAAATTCAAGGCAGTTTGAATTTGATTTCTGTGACTCTTAAAATAACTTTGAACCAGTTTTCACACCACTTCCACAAGCAGGCAAGATTATTGCTGTATAAAATGCAAAAGAATGTGCTTGAAATCAGTTTTTCAGGGCATTCAATCTGAAATGGAAAGACTGTGGTCTTTTATCTAGTACATCAAATTTAATGAGCAACATTGAAACACTCATTATAGCTGTTAATTTTCAACAGAAAAAAACCCCATTGAATCCTGCCAAAACTTTATCACTAATAACTGTATTTTGGTAATATGTTAATAATGTTAATAATTGCAAGTTAATATTCAAATAATTATGTGTTGTTGTCCTCCCTGGATGTAGCTGTACCTTAAACAGTTAGCAGAACAAATCTTGTTGATTCCCTTCTTGTAAAAGCCTTGACTATTGATGAAGCTTTGCTAATGATGCTATAGATTATTATAGTACTTTCAATCTGTTTCTTTTTCAGTACCCTCAGTCCATGTCTCCAGACTTTCATAAAATGATTTTTCTTCTTAAAAACACAAAAGATGTCTGAAAACATTTCTAATGTCTATGCATCTACCCTTTTAACATTTTCCCTGCTGTTTTTTAACAAATTCACTCTGACTGCATTTTTAGGCTTTTGACTAGAAGTTTTGTCCTAGCTCTATGTCATCTTAATGTTTTATGATCTCATAGTTCAGTGAACTTCTGTATTGTCTTGATTTTACTTCCAAGCCTCGAATCCTGATCTGAGGCTGTCTTCTCACTCTGGTTTTCTAATTGCCCTTTTCTTTAATCCCCATTATACTCTACTTGGGAACTCCACCAGCCTGCCAAGATGGTATCTCTAACACTAGAGACTTAGCTTTGTTAATGCTTCACAAAGAATGCTGAGCCAGGTTCACATGCTCAAAGACTTCTTAGCAGGGTCTATAGCTGTTAACATACATTGACTGCAATTGTGAAAGTTATGCTGGGGGAAAATAAAAACAGAAGAGAGAACAAGTGAAATAAACAGCTGAAAGGTTTTTTTCCAGGGCAGGGCCAGGCAGGAGAAGTGATGAGAGCCCTCAGTCAA
This sequence comes from Forpus xanthops, assembly GCA_032466535.1. Taxonomy (NCBI): domain Eukaryota; kingdom Metazoa; phylum Chordata; class Aves; order Psittaciformes; family Psittacidae; genus Forpus; species Forpus xanthops. The sequence continues at coordinate 5,393 of JASSUY010040110.1, read as the reverse complement.
ACATCCTCCTCAGGTGTCTTCTCCAGTGCAGCAGATTCTTGTCCCCCACCCAAATTTTTCCTGTGGTAGTTACATACTCTGTCAGGACCTGCTCAAACCTTGTCTTGCTGCTCATGCTTATGGTACTATTAACACTGATAGGAGCACGCTTTGATGAGAGCGAGGTGCTGCTCTTGGTTGTTAGACTCAGTGCACAAATATTACTGGTTCCCATAATGTAAATCAAAAGCTGTAACAAAGGATAGGAAAAAGTGAGGGAAGAAAGTGGGATTCTCATGCCAATGGTAAAAAGGAGCATTTGCTACACTAGCAGGGTTTGTAGGTGCAAGGCCGTGAGAGTAACATCATGAGAGCAATAGTACGAGAGCAACAGGGTTAAAACACAGTCCTGGAAGCCCTGGAAAATGCTGTCTTGGCAGCCTGAGTGAGAGGGTGCAGAGCTGGCAGTGAGAGGCAATCTGTGGAGTTGTGGCTGCAGGACCCCCAGCAGTGCAAAAGGTATCTCAGACACTGAGCAACATTATGAAGTCCAAGAATTTCCTTCACTTTTTCACCTCTTACATGAAAATGTATTTAAAGTTGCATTCTTCATAGGATTATGATATAGTTCGAATTTCCTTAATACACCCTTAGAATTGCCTTGCTCTTCCTCACTTAACTGCAAAGTGCTAAACAAAACTTGAATCTCTGCCAAGTAATATTAAATAGTTTCTAAAGCAGGAAGTAGAGATGGGTTCTTTTCTGTTCTCAATGTGCTCTGAAAAGTTAATTAAGAAATAAACGAAGGAAATGGTTGTGAAGGCAGGAGGAGACCTTGTATTCTCTTCTAGTAGCATCAACTAAGTCTAACAGATCCCATTCACACCAGAATGACTGATTTTCTAATAAGCCAAGCCAGGAGGTAGCCTGGTTTTATGTTTCCCATCTTTCTTTGAATATTTCGCCTGAAGCCCCAGAGACGAACAGGCTTTTACATAAATGAAGTCTAAGTAATCTTCAATATCACAAAACCGACAAGCCTATGAGTGTACTCTGTGTGGTTTCTTGATGTCCAATGAGGAAAAGAAAAACCTGTGTCATTTCTAGTTTGACTGCTATGGCTCACTTAATGCAAAATACCACATCCTTTTTGTAAGGAAGTTTCTTTCCTTGTCAAACCCTGCCAGTTTTGATTCTGTAGCTTTGAGAAAGCCCTTAGGTATATCTCCTCCCTTCATTTCCCCTGCCTTCTTGATGTACAAGGCAGAAATTCCTTTCTGTGCATCCTGTACCTAGTCATTATGAACTCTGTCCACTTGCAGATTAGGCTGTTGCCTCCATCAGGGAAAAGGACATTTGGCAGACTTCTGTTGACATCTCAGAGATATAATAGAAATAAACCATTCGGTGTGACACATGTCATGGGGTCTAAGAATCTCCAAACAAGTGTCGTGGACTACTGTAACACCAAGGTACCACCTTGCTTGCTTATGATGGCCATATGGAGCAAACCTCAAAAGTGCCTGAGCTGATTTCCTCACTGGGATGAGGACAGAGAGCACCCTGGGCAGAGGAAGCTGTTCTACCACCTGGTTGTGCTTCCAAGGTGAATTTATGAATATATTTAGAAGGCAATTTTAAAAGAAATACTAGAGAAGTCAACTTAAAAGGAAAGGTATCCAGGAGTGAGACATTCAGTCCCTAGTTTTGAGTCAAAGTGCAGACACATATGTTGGTCATGATTATCCCTTGAGGGTGGTCAATCTCACAGTACTAGAAGTCCCTGTGTCACACACAACCACTTCTTCCACCTAATCATTGCCACCAAGACTGTTTAATGTTAGGGTTAAAACAGGTGATGAGCTGCAAAAGCACACAGTTTTCCTCAAACCACATGGATAAAGCTGTCTTGTCTCTATTCTTATCAGTGGGGTTGAACACCATTAAAATTCAGAGGGAGGGAAGGACTATTTAGAAGCAGAAGTGAACTATTTACTTGTGCTTTGCTGTTTAGTATAGCTGCAATACACAGGGGTAACAAGATAGTGCAGCTAATGAAGGAGAGATGTGCTCCCACGACACTTCATATAGCTGGGCAGACAGAACACTGGCCTTCCCCAGGAGGCTGAGGATGACATTCCAAAACAGAAGAAGATTATGTACACCTCTTCTGTGTCCAGCATGCAATAAACTCTCATGATACTGCCCACTCTTGAGAATGTTTAAATTAGATCACTTCATAATCCAAAAATTGTCCTAGAAATGCTGCGGTCAGGACATCTGTTTTGTTGATGAGCCCAGTGCTGTGTCCTCCTAAATTACACAATGATGTATGTGTGACCAGTAGCCTAAATGATGGATGGCCTTTACAATAGCAAAGACTGGCATGGATTTACTGATGTCGCAGTGATACATATGACTGATACATGTGTGGCCTGATGAGCATCCAAGGGTCTCTTGAGGGCCCAAAACATGTTTTGTTCAGGCCAAGGTGGTGAACATTGCTGTCATTGAAGGGAGCAAGGAATATAGCCTTGATAAGCTTAAGAATATTTAATGCAAAGGTAATATTGTGAAATTCAACAGCCTGTGATACATATGTAGCTTGGGAGGACATGATCTAGCAGTTCTTGTGGCCCTGTTACGTATGAAAATGGTTGGCCTCTCAGTCTTAACAGTTGTCAAAGCAAGCTTGCTTAACACCAGTCACTTAAGAGCAGACAATTTGTGGTGTCTCTGGGTGCAGATTGGGAATTATTTGAAAATTCCACCTTGGAGAGCAAAAAACCCACAGAAACCACCTGAGAATGGTCAAGTTTTCTGCTGATACAACCTACCTTGTAAGGATTGATGTCAGAGGACCCATATTAGTACCTGAGCTTATTAGGTAAGTGCTGTAGCAGGTTTCAGTTAAGTTTATGGGGCACAAAGCCGTTATGCACCTGCACATCAAGAGGAAAACTGAAGAGCTGAAAAAGGAGTGTGACAGCAATGAACACAGCCATCACTTTTTTAAAAAGCTGAGTCATTGCCAGTATCTTCTAATATCTTTCTCATTACCTTTGTGGATGGATTGAAAATTCACAGCTGAGGGAATAGTAGCAGTGTCTCCTGCTGCAAACAGTAAGGTTGATATAGTACAGTCTAGCCATAGCAATGTACCTGAAGGAGAGCCAACAACACTCTCATCTGTAGCTCTGGCTTGCACCCTGAGCAGTGTCTGTGAGCAGAATACGCTTTTCACCTAAAATTGAACATCTATGAACAGGTTCATATTCATCAAAAGTAGAATTGCAAAAAGTTACAGGAAGAAAATGAAGAGATAGTGAGATCCCTGCTGTGAAGAGGTTTTGGTCTATGATAATAGCTGTCTTTTCTGCAGAATGCAGAACACTGCAGATGACTCCTAGAAGCCCTCTCCTTTACCACTCTATATAAATCACACTGCTGAGACTGGTGAATATAAACTATTATTATTATACCATGAACCACTTATTTAGGCAGAGGTGGTTTGTTGGTTTCTTTTTTTTTTGGCTGAACTTGGTATGTAAGTAAATGTTAGTTTCCAGATATAGCTTAGCCAATAGCAGAAGAAACTACAACCCTTGGATGCACACTATCCTGTTCTGCTGGAGGTTACTGACTTGCTAGAGCTGTTATCCCTAATTACAAGTTCAGATTTACCACTATAGCTTCAGCAGAGCCCAAACTGCATATCTGCCAAAGCTGAGATTCATTTAATGGAAGTACACAGTATCTGAGCAGTCAGTATAAAAATTGCACAAATATTGACCTTAAGATTTTAGCTTATACTTCATCAGTTATGGGCCCTTGTTGCATAGCTGGATGAATGCACAAGTCCTCTCTAGCTATGGACTTGATGATCCTTGCACCTGATTTGGGAGGCTGCTAAATGTATGTGCAGAAACCTGAACAAGCCACAGCTTTCTCAGTCTTCTTTCTCTCTTAGGCCTGGGCACTGACTTTCTGTGCCTCACCAGGTCCCTCAGTGTTTCTGGGGAGGTAAAAGCTCCCAGCTCTCTGCTGTCTGTGTCCCTCTGCCATCCCTGCAGCCTCAAGAACATTCTTCCCATTTAATTTGCTTCATTCACCAAAGAGCACAGCAAATAACAGAATACAGAAATAAATTCCATATGTTAATTAAAAATTATCATAAACAGTGGCAATCTAAATATGCAACTGAAATAATAGGAACAACCACTTATTATTCGATGCTTTATTTCACATTCTAACAGACAAAAGCAGACACTTCCATTGTGTATATATATGTGTCTGTGTGTCTATATATATAAACTATATGGTAGGCTTTTTCAATATCAAATATTAAACAGCTAAGGAAGGCGTTTTTGTTAGTAACGGCAAGGTTTGGGCCTATAGACCTGCAAAGTGACACAGGCATGTGCTTCCTAATTTGCTATTGGCAAAATCAGTGAGGTAATCTTTGACTAAAGATTTAAGCTGTCTAAGAAAATCAGTCTTAGTTTGCCTGAGAAGATTTAAGTCTTTGTTCTACAGTCAGAGTGAGCAATGGTTTCTCACAAAGGGCAGTCAACATTTCTAGATCTGGATGGGGAAAAGTGAAACATGTCTGTGGTCTGAAAATGATTCATGATTCAGCCTTTAGGAGGTAGTGTCCCTTCCGGGTATACCATCTGAACTTTATTTGTAACTGATGACTGGAAAAACAGAAATAAAAACCTCATTTTCGAGAATGGGAAAATGAATGACCCAGGGAACTACAGACCAGTCAGCCTCATCTCTGTGCCTGGAAAAATCCTGGAGCAGATTCTCCTGGAAGACATGCTAAGGCACATGAAAAACAAGAAGGTGGCTGATGACAGTCAGCATGGATTCACTAAGGGGAAATCCTGCCTGACCAATTTTGTGCCCTTCTATGATGAGAATACAGAAAAGATGGACAGGGGTAGAGCAGTTGTTGTCAGCTACCCGGACTTGTGCAAAGTGTTTGGCACTGTCCTGCACCAAATCCTTGTCTCTAAACTGGGGAGACATCGATTTGATAGATGGACCACTCGGTGGATAAAGAACTGGATGGATGGCTGCATGCAGAGTTGTGGTCAACAGCTCAGTGTCCAGCTGGTGACCGGTGATGAGTGGTGTCCCTCAGGAATCGGTGTTGCTCAACATCTATGTCAGTGACACGGACAGTGGGATTGAGTGCTCCTTCAGTAAGTTTGCTGATGACACCAAGCTGTGTGGTTCAATTGATATGCTGGAGGGAAGGAATGTCATCCAGAGGGACCTTGACACACTTCTGAGGTGAGCCAGTTCTAACCTCATGAAGTTCAACCAAGCCAAGTGCAAGGTCCTACAGCTGGGTCAGAGCAATCCCAGGCACAGCTACAGGCTGGGCAGAGAAGAGATTCAGAGCA